>JACEGR010003562.1:0-102618 GCA_014170235.1 Listronotus bonariensis | reverse complement strand
TCTTTGGGAACCGTAAGTGAAGGAACTATACTGGACAATTCTTCAGAGCAAAAGCCATGGAAGTACCTATAAAAAAGCGATAAATCCCCCACAGCCCGACGATCTGGCAAGAGAGGGAAGCCTTTCTGTAAGTGAAGGATCATTAATGAGACGAATAGATCTTCTTTGAATAGAATCAAGAATGCTTAGGGTTGTAGGGGACGCCATGCCCCAGATATGAAAACAATATTTCAAGGGAGGTCGGATTTGGGACACATATAAAGTATATAAATTAGAAGGGGAAAAATACTTTTGGCTCGGAAGAGAAATCCAAGCTTTTTTGAAGCTGCCGTGGCTATAGATACAATGTGTTTATGCCAGTTAAGGTTACTTTCAAATGTGACTTCCACAAGATTAAAGGTGTCTTTACTCTGTAAAACTTGGCCGCTCATAAGTAGGGGATGAGTATTTGATGTCTCTTTTCGCGACAAGGAACATGATTGTATTTTGGATGCATTAAAATGGACGAGATTTTTAGCGCCCCAATCCAATATTAAATTAAGATCCTGCGAAAGAGATATCTGCATCGCTCTGCGTTTGTTTTCCAAGTCAGGTTTAGTAATGGGTTTAGGAACCTGAAAACTGGAGTGAAGGGTACTATCGTCGGCGAAACTATGAATGGAATTAGTTGTGGACGAGAGAAGGTCGTTGATGTGAAGAAGAAACAATGTTGGTGCCAGAACTAAGCCCTTTTTTTTTTATCTTTGGACAATCCACAAAGGCTAAAAGCCTAAATACTAACGTACCGTGGGTGTCTTAAGCAGGGTAAGAGGAAGTTTGTTAACACGGGACTTAAAGACTTGAAGATTTGGGGGGAAGGAAAGACCTCCGCAGGCAGCAGGTTCCACAGTCTAGAAACTCGAGGGATAAAAGAACGAACGAAATGGGAAGTTCGGGGCCTGTCCAATTGAACTGTATGGGGATGCATACGCGCGGCACCACGAGTTTCTCTGTTGGGAACTGCAAGAGGAGGGACTATACTGGACAATTCGTCGGAGCAGAAGCCGTAAAAGTATCTATAGAAGAGCGATAGATCTCCCACAGCTCGACGATGAGCAAGAGAAGGAAGTCTTTGGGTAAGTAAAGGATCATTAATAAGACGAACAGCCCTTCTTTGAATGGCATCAAGAATGCTGAGAGTTGTGGGGGATGCCATTCCCCAGACATGAGAACAATATTCCAGAGAGGGTCGAATTTGGGACACATACAAAGTGTATAAATTAGAAGCGGAAAAATACTTTTTGGCTCGGAAAAGAAATACAAGCTTTTTGAAGCCGCGGTGGCTATAGATACAATGTGTTTATGCCAGTCAAGGTTATTCTCAAATGTGATGCCCACAAGGTTAAATGTGTCCCTGCTCTGCAAAACCTGGCCACTCATAAGCAAAGGATGAGTGTTTGATGATTTTTTTCGCGACAAGGAACACGATTGTGTTTTGGATGCATTAAATTGAACGAGATTTTTGGCGCCCCAATCCAATATCAAATTGAGATCCTGTGAAAGAGATATCTGCATCGCTCTGCGTTTACTTTCCAAGTCGGGTTGAGAGATTGGTTTGGGAACCTGAAAAGTGGAGTGAAGGGTACTATCGTCAGCATAACTATGAATGGGATTGGTTGTGGAAGAAAGAAGGTCGTTGATGTGAAGAAGAAACAAAGTTGGTGCTAGTACTGAACCCTGAGGCACTCCAGCATTAATTTCGTGAAAGCTTGAAGAGTGGCCATCAACAATGACTGATATACGTCGATTAGAAAGATAACTGGAGAGCCAAGAGCAGAGTTTAGATGGAAGACCGTAGGAGGGAAGTTTATTAAGAAGCGCGTCATGCCAGACTTGGTCGAAAGCTTTAGATATATCAAGAGCAACGATCTGGGACTCACTTAGAAACTCAAGAGACTTGTTCCAGTTGTGTGAAACGAAGGAAAGAAGATCTGCTGTAGATCTCTTGTGACGAAATCCGTATTGCCTGTCATGTAAAATTTTATGTTTTTCCAAGTACCGAGCCCTGGGGGACTCGAGCATTTACTTGGTGAAAGCTTGAAAAATGGCCGTCCACAATAACTGATATACGACGATCAGATAGATAACTAGAGAGCCAAGTACAGAGTTTAGTTGAAAGACCATAGGAGGGAAGTTTATTAAGAAGTGCGGCATGCCAGACCTGGTCAAAAGCTTTGGATATATCGAGAGCAACGATCTGGGACTCACGGGGTATCGGGGTAACGAAAAAGCGGACGCAGCAGCCCGTCGTGCGGTTCAAATTCCAGAGGCAAAAGTAATAAAACGGCTGACGGTAATTGACGCTAAACAGTTTATTAAAAAACACATCACTAGTGCGTGGCAACAAAAGTGGAACCAATCAACCTCGAAATTACGGACAATAAAAGACACAGTGTTACCCTGGACTAATATACCAGTGCGGCAAAAAGAACAAGTAATTATATCCCGTCTACGAATAGGACATACCAAACTAACACACAGTTATCTTATATCCCGATCAGATCAATCCCAGTGCGATCAGTGCAATGTCCCGTTAAGCATACAACATATACTTATAGACTGCCCCCGTTATAGTGCAGAAAGACAGATGTGCCAGGTACCCCCAGACATTGTAAACGCTCTTGGAAAAGACTGTGACTATAAAAACATTATGGCATTCCTTACTGCCACTGGACTTATAACTGAATTTTAAAAACTGTTAAGTAAATTTATTTATATGTAACTGATTGTTTTGCGCTAATAACCCTTTTTCCAAGACATTACTAACTAGCTAATTTTTCGTAGGTAGCTATTTAACATTTTGACCAGACGACTATTTTTTTCTTACGACAATTTTCGTTGGTGGTAGTATACAGGGGTAGAAGAGATTAAATATATTAATGTAATAAATATCAAAAACCAGTATTACGTACCTCGCAATTTGTAGGACAATGTGGGTGTAAAATTATATAAATATTATTTAATTAACAGAAAAAAATCAGATGGTTAGTAGTTATTTTTCACGACATCGTTAACCATACATGTTGGTGGTAGGAGAAATCTTACATTTTGTAGGACAAATATTTTTTCGGTATATTTGGTTAATTATCTGGCAAATAAACAGAGAAAATCCCTGTTTGTAATAAATTTTTGATATCTGTCAAATCAACACACTTAATTCCTGCTACCCCTGTAAGCCACCACCAACGAAAATTGTTGTAAGGAAATAAGTTGGGTGTCTGGTCAAAATAAAGCTACTCACGAAAAATTAGCTTGTTAGTAATGACTTAAAAAATGGTTCAGGGATCTCTAACTTTAATGGATAATTCTATAACACGCATAAATATTGTATTAAAGAAAATAAATCAATCAATAGGGTAATTTTAGGCTAATTATTAGGAAAAGGCTTTAAATTAAGTCAATTAATCTTTAGAGGACGCCATTTTGATAGCCCGTTTATTCAGAACTAACCAATATCGTAAATCTTCATGTTAGTTATAGCTGCAGATAGGACTCAAAATTGTTTAGATAGTTGAGAACGACCAGGAAAATTTATTAGAGTTTATCATATCGTAAATTTCTCGCCATTTAAAGAAGTTAAGGCTGGGAGAATCTTCTACAACTTTAACCGAAAAATGTCGCATGTAGGAGACCTACATGCAACATTTCTTGGTCAAAGTTGTAAAAGAATTATTATTATTCAGTGGCGTAGTCGGGGCGACTGATTCTTTCCGCCCCCATTACCACCGAAATAATAATTCAAAAAATGTTTTTTTATAAACATAATATTATTTAGAAACATAAATAATAGGATAAAAAGGTACACCATTTCTAAATGACAGTTATAAAGGGTGATTTACAATATGATTAAATGACATTTTCAAATCAAATAAATAAAAATATACCGGGTGTGCCATTTAAAATAACAAAGTTTAGGTCGTTTCCGGCTAACCCGAAAGTAATTTTGATATTTAAAAACTGAAAAGTTGTCTAGAAACACTCAGGTCTTTAAAGTACATTTTTCCCAAACTTTTAAACCGATTTTAAAAAGGGAAATTTTGTGGAAAAGAGAATAAAAACGGTTTAAGATAAGGTATTACTTGACCCCCACTGTATACAAAGTCATCCAAATTAGGTGTCCGTTATTAGTAACTTCGATATTATTCATAATAAAAAATAGTTTAAATTAGCAAACTAGAAGCATTTTTAATAGTCTCTAAGGCTACAGATTGGGAAAAACAATTAATAATCGGGTTTTTAAGTTATACAGCAAAATAACCTTTGTGAAGGAACATCCTGTGTATTATATCACTATTAGAATGATCTATGATATGATATTCAATTTTTGTATAGTTTCAGAAATATGGCCATTGTAAGGATTTGATAGTTAAATTGTATTTTTTAAATGTAACAATTTGTATATGATAGCCTCATTAAAAAGTGCTTTTAAATGCTTTATAAAAATGTTACATTTGTCTATCTCTTAGTTTTGAAAATATGGCTTTCCAAATATGAAAACTATGGTAAATTTTAATTGTAATCACAACTCTAAGCTATTTAACCCTAAAAAGTAGACATATCACTTTCCTAAAGCATCTTTTTGACATACCTTTTTAATGTTCCTTAGAAGGAGAAGGCACTTTACCTAAAACTTAAAATTTATTTAAATCTTAACTTTTTTTTTTGACAGATAAATTCTAAGTTAAGTTTTGGGTAAAGTGCCCTCTAGCGGTATTTAAAAAAGTACTTTTGTCTTAAAATTTTAGAATCTGCAAAGCTCGATTTGTGTGCCAAATATCAACTGGATTGGTTAAAAATGAAATGCAATATGGCGAAAAAAACAAAATAAAAATTAAACTTTGACGGCTTGTAACTCGAAAACGAATGACATTTTGAAAAAAATATATGAAGCTCTACCCTTATTTTGTCAAGTAGAATCACCCCCTTAAGTTTCGTGATGGATTTTTGAATCGAATCACCCTGTATATATACTATCCGTTGTTCACCGAAGCCTAACCGATTTTTCACGTTTAAGCAACGTCTACCACGTATTTAGTATGTCGAAACTAGCCTTACTAAATATGTTCTTGTTGTTTATTTTACAGCAACTTCTTAAAATTTTCCTATTTTTTCAGTGTTCTTCTTATATAATTTTGGCCTCCGATCACTGTATGTGGTGATGTTTTGACCAAGCATGTTTGGCCACCCCCGATCTCGACGTTTCACCTCGTTCCACGAAAATATACGGGTATGTTTTTATGTTTTCTTATTCTAATGTCCAGTGGTCTTTTTGTTTCCCCAACGTAAGTTTTACCACATTTGATGTATTGTAGTTCGGTTTCGTCTTTGTCACCTTTTTAAGTTTCATTTACAAAAAGCGATTTTACTATCATATCTTGACAATGGCTATATTTCCAAAACTATAAAAAATTGAATATATTATGTGGTATTATTTAAAAGGTTTTTAAAAGATCTTTTAAATGGTGATAAAATATACAGGATGTTTCTTTTAAAAAAGGGTAATTTGATGCATAAATCAAAAAACCGATTGTCAATTGTTTTTTTTTCTAATATTTCATCTTAAAGAGCATTAAAAATGCTAGTAGTTTGATAATAATTTAAACTATTTCGTATTTTAAGTAATAACGGTGTGAAGCCCATATTTAGCTTTTTGGATAAAAGGGGCTTTTGTCTTCTGGAATGCTTGATAAAAATATGAAGAGTTTAAACACCTACACTAACTAGTAAACATCGATTAGGAAGAAAGCTGGTTAAGGAGAATCTAAGTAAATTGTAAACCCGTGCCAGTTCTAAGTTGTCTTTAAATACCCATGTGTACTAATTATTTTTCTTGCTAAACACAAATACATTAACCTGCCAGAACATAACTTTTAACTCTTCCATGCTTATAAATCGGCGGAATTATACTCTTTACTGAAAACGGAAATAAACTAAGCGGCCCCCTTTTAAAACCCGTTTAATTTGTGCCAAAAAGCTCGCTATCGCCGAAACGCTATTTCACAAAAGGTCCATATTTCACTGTGAGAACGGAATGTCCTAACTACATTAAACATTTTGAATGTGTGTATTTTCATCAAGGATCGATTTACTTCTTTCCGCAGTCGGAACTCTAGCCAAAACGGAAGAATGCTGCATTATGACAAGCATTGGTATCAAACATTTTTGAGTGTTATAGGATTACGGAGTATTTTCTAATTAGAGAAAGACATTTTGATTTTACTAAGAAATTAAAAGTCCTATAAGATATATATCTACCAAAGTGAGGGTACAAAAGTAAATCAGAGACACCCTGTACACAGTACAGGTTTCATCATTAAAAATAACAGTGTTATACTGTTTTTGTCATGTTATACTTTTAATTTAAAAATACCTATTTTTTATTAAACAGCAAACCTTATAAGTTTTTTGAAATAAGTGTAGTATATAAATTTTTATACAGAGTGGCAAACGAAAGAGAGGTAATTTTGGGCACTCCAGGTCATCAAAGGAAAACGCTCGGACCTGTCAATTTTTGATTTTAGGGAAAAACATTTTTTGCCACTTTTAATCTCCGGAATTGCTTACGTGTAGCAAGGGTAAGACTCACCCCAAAAATTTAAAAGGAAATTGGGGTTGAGTGACACCTTATTATGAAGGTCTCTTTATCCTGATTACAACTGCAAAGTTTAAAGTCTATGCTATTATTTCCATTGATTTGACAGCTTGTAAACATTTTGTTTTTGTTTTAATTACTTTTAAGAGCGAGCTACTTTAAACTGGAGGGATATGATAAGGATTAAACAATCTTTAAAATAAGATATTAATCGAGGGTGTGATTTACCAAAATTTAAGGGTGAATCACACCCTTGCCAAAAGATGTTCTTAATAACTAATTTTAAAGATCCTTTAATCCTAATCACATCTTTAGAATTTAAAGTAGCTTGCTCTTACAGCTAATTTAATATCATACATTAAAAAATAAAAATCAAAATTTTGGCAAGCTGTCATAAACGGAAATAATAGCAGCGACATCAAACTTGGCATCACTCACTCCCTCTCTCCATTTAAATCTTGGGGAGTGAGTTTCACTCCTGCTAGACGTTCGCAGTTCATAGGGTGAAAGTGGCAAATAATGTTTTCCTCTAAAACTAAAACTGGGCGGATCCTTTTTCCTTTAAGAATTAATATATATTTTTTAACATAAATTATAAAAAAATAATGTAGAATATTTCTACCCTAAGCAGAGTCAAAAACTAAAAGAGCAGTAGTAAAAAATACGAATTATTATTGTGTTTTAAATATAACATTACTTTAACAATAAGTAATGATTATGACATTTTACTATGGAACGTTACACAATTGAACAACGCGTAGAAATCGTTAAAACTTATTATCAAAATTAGTGTTCGGTTCGCTAAAACTTTCTGTGCACTGCATTTAATTTATGGCATTCCCACCTAGGTCCTGTAATTTACCCTTCGTTGGATTTCTTTTTGTGGGGCTACATAAAATCTCGAGTATATGCGGACAAACCACAAGCAACTGCCGTCCTAAAGGCCAACATAACTCACACCATTGGTGTGATTGGGCAAATTTGTGTCAGAATATCATCGAAAATTGGATCTCTAGGATTCGAATGACTCAGCGAAACCGCGGCGGTCATTTGGCTGATATAGTTTTTAAAACTTAATGTCATCAAGTATGCTTTAAAATAAAAATACAGCCGTTGCAAAATATTTTTCATAATTTGTTTTATTTTCATTCAAAGAGAGTGCTAAAAATGAAAAACCCTTTTTGAATATACCACTGAAAAAAGTAAATTATAACAACTACATTAATTTATTTTTAATTCGCAATTTTCATTATGAACACACGCCCCAAAGACGTGAAAAGTGAGCTTTCTCTTCTTAATCAAAATTGATATCTAAAAGGTGTGCCTTCAGCTTAGAAGCCATCTGGAAATTACTTTATATCTCTATCTATTAAAAGGCCAATCTTTAGAGATAATACATCATTTTCCATCTTTAAGATGATTGGTCGTAAGAAACACGTCGAAAGGCTGTCTTGATAAAAGAAATTGAAAATATATTTTTTACAAAAAGTTCGTTAGAGATGGCAAATTGGAAAAATAGCTTTGGTGCACTTAAGATTTTGTGATTTGCTGGTGATTGTTTATTATTAATTTAAAATATTTTTACGAGGTGCGGCGTAGAAGTTTTTACTCAATTTTTTAAGATAGTAACATCGGCTATAAATAAAAAAATGTATTTTGTTTGGGAAATTTGTTTACATGACTGCGCCAATTTTTTTAAAGCTACTATGAATTATCGCGACTAAATTTCTTGACAACAATCCTTTTGCAAAACTATCTTCTTAAATTATCGTCAAATTAGCTGTTTCCATGAACTTTTTTTCAGTTTTGATTTAAGTTTATACTACCAAGAACAGTATTTAAATAAAATAAATACATATTTTTAAAATGGATAACTATTTTTTGATTTAACTTTAACTGCAAATATTTATTAAATAAGTGAATTTATTTAAAAAAGTATTGGGTATTTAAATATTAAAATTATACTGAAGAACTGAAGTTCGAAATTCTTGTATTATCATTTATGAAGAATCATTGTCTACCACTTTAAAATAAAGTATATTAATTTTAAATGTTGATATTTTTGTCAGTACCAAAAATCCAAACTTAAAAACAAAGTTAAAAAAATAGTTTATTACCTAAAGCCCGATTACATAGAAACAGCTAATTTGACGACAATTTACGAATTAAGCTCTTTTGTAGGGAATTTTATTTTCTTAAAGAATATGTGTCAGTAAAAATTTTTAGATTTTTGATTTGCGAGTTCTGCATCAAAAAAGATTGTTGTTAAAAAACTATTAGTCGCGTTAATGGAACTCCTAATATTAATACTAATAACTCTAATTTTCACAATCATTTTTTTATCATCATTAATGATACTTTCACAGCAGTTAAAAAAACGTTTTTAGGGCCACTCTAATGTTTATTTATATCCTTATATTTTTTTACAGGACTATTTTTAAAACTTTAGAGCCACCAGGGTCAATGGCTTGTTCTAAGCATTGAAATAAACAAAAATACGGGATACCCACTAATAAACTTCAAAGATAGAAGTCTCGAACAGTCAAATCGAAACGAAATAGCAAGCTATTGCAAATCGCCAAAACGAGGGATTAGACCACTAGGAAACGGTTGCCTTAGGATATCCACAGTTACTGGTGCTGTTTGCCATGTTTGAATTTGTATGGAAACATCTTTATAATAATAATAATAATAAATCGTCTTTTATTAAGAAAACATATTTTTTACACAATACATGAAATTTACAAAAAAAATCAAAAAATGACAGCCTAGCCAAGGCGAGATTTAGCCGCAGGAACAGCTAGTCTTACATCTAACCTTGACCAAACTGTACCCCCTACAATTAATTATATATTAACTAACCACTTAACCTAGAAATAAAAACAACAAAGACAAGAATATACATAAAGGCAACCAGACAAAATTTAAGTAGTATAATAATAACCATACGTAATATAACATTAATAACATTACAAGCACTACTGGGAAGCAAGCAAATAACGCTTTAAGCGGCGCTTCAATGTTTCGGGGCTCAATGCCTTCAAATCATCGGCCAGGCCATTATAAATTTGAGCCGCTCGGTAACCGAAACACTTTCTAAACAGGGCCGTCGAGTGCCTGGGGATGCTGTAGAGATCTTTGTAGCGAGTGTTTATTTGATGGGTGTCAGTTCTAGGCACCAGTCTGTTATTCAGAAACGACGGCGTACCCGATCGTACAACCTTATGGACAAATATTGTTGAATGAAGTTCAATCCTATCATCAAGTCTTTTATCAAAATTTAAGGTAATGAACGTGGAGTAGGGCTCATTGCGTGGCCTGTGTTCTGGTTAATGTTTCAAGGTTTTTGATGATCTGCAGCCAAAAAGCTAGCCGAACGGCTACTCTCGTGGTAAACCACGTCTGTTAATGTTCCGTGCTAAACCATTAAAACGATGACGAAATACCCAATGAGACAAAACCGAAAACCGATTTTTTGTTCAAAAATTGTCACGAATAATCCACGATTTTGGAGGAGTATAGCGGTTTATAATCTGTGAGTATTGTACTTCTGTGTAGCTTAATATTGTTTTTTAAGTAGGAGAGCCCACAATGATAAATGGGGATTTACTCGAGCATCATAGAGCCTATTGGGTTGTAAAAGCTTAGATAATAAGAAGAAAATGTTATATAATGTATACCTATTCATCGGTGGGGAAGCGGCTACAGATCTTTTAATATGTCAAAAAATAGTGTTAATAAATCGGCTTGTGTAAATCGTTCGGATGGTATCGGATTATATATTTTGTGTTAATCCTAAATCATTTTTTTCAAAATAAAAAAATAGCCACTCTTGAGAATGTCAAAATGACGTTTTTTTTTAACAATTTTCAGATTGGTAAAATATACACTGTTTAGCATGTAAACTCACCCTATTCTAATCTGACGCACTCAAAGATTTCAGATGGAGATATTTTTGTTTTTTATGATCGACCCTGTATACGGGGCTCATATTTGGGGAGGTACTAAACCCGGTACAAGGTATCCCCCGGTATATTAATCTGCCGCGATGTAGTAAATCCCAAAATCCCTCTCTTGGGCTACCATAAGGTCAAATTCGCGTTGCCATATGACGTCATTTGTAAAAACAAGAGCATATTTCAATAGGATGAGGACTCTTGCGCACCTGTTATAGATAATATTTAAATGTCAATTAATTTCTGGAAAAACGTCCTTTATTCAAAAAGAAATTGAAGTAATAAGAATAAGAGAGTAAAACACTGGTTAATTTCTAAATAAAAACAAGAAGCAAGTTTTTTTTTAATATTTCACATTAAAGAGTTTTTATTTTATAAAAATAATTACCCAAGCTATAAAATAAATTGTTAAAGCAAACAAGTACAACAAATAGATCTAAAACGTAAAATTTTATCATAACAAGGTTTATGACAGTTTTAAAACGGTAACACTTTGCTTTACTATGTTTATACTGCAAGAACAACGATAATAAAGGTCTATTTTTAAAAAGAACATTTACTACTACTGAAATGCTAATTATTGATGGCTTGTATTTTTCTTTATTGTTTATGGAAATAGCTGTAGTAGTGATTATGCGTTTAGAAATGAACTAGTTAGGTGGATACAGGGTGGCCGCTGAGGTATCCGAGAAACTTCAAATATAAATTCAACAATGAAAATTAGGAAAAAAACTTCATATAAACGTATGTCTCAAACGTCTTAGTTTTTGAACTACAGGATGTTAATTTTTTTTTAATATTGTTTTTTATAATAACTTTCATACCAATTTAAATATTTAAGAAAAAAAATTGAGGCACGCCTCCTATGCAAAAAGAGACATTTTTGGCATACGAGATTACCAGTGGCGTTCATAAGGGGTTTAAGGTAATTTTTTTGAAGAATTTTTTTTTTAATTCTCATTTAGTTCGACACAAATTTGATCCCATGACTTTTTTATTTCAGAAAAATGAAGTGGCGCACCATTTTATATTAAAAAATATTTAACGTAAACCTCCCATGTACGACACTCGTAATTTTTTTTTGTATGCCAAAAAGTGTCGTTTGATGCGTATAAGCTTTCCTCCAAATTTGTTAAAAATATCTAAAGTGGTATAAAAGTTATTATAAAAAAACAATATTTTTTAAAACACCCTGTAGTTTTAAAAGTAAGACGTTTAGGACATAGGTTCATATTAAGTTTTTTTCCTTATTTTTATTGTTGAATTTATATGCGAACTTTCTCCTTCGGCGACCACCCTGTATTTATAGTAGGGAGCCAACGATGCTAAATGAGGATTTATTCTATCGTCATAAGGCATTTTCAAATATTGATTCGATGGGTTGGATAGATCCAATCAGCTGTTTTAAGATTCACTGGGATTTTTGTTATTTTCTGAACACGTATAATACATTTGGCCTTCATTCATCGGCTTCGTGTCAAAACAAAACATAACCCTTTTGCTTTGTTTTAGTTGTGCAATTATTTTTAAAGAGTTTCACAATATGTAAGCAGTAAATAATTTATAAATAATAAATTATTTTTTAAATACTTTTTCACTTGTAGTAAACCTGAGATAAATCATTAAAAACCAAAAACGAAAAAGCTAATTTTGACACTTCTGTTTAATCCGACTAACCCTGGCTTTCACCTGGGTCAGCAGGATCCAACCCAAGCTAAGGATCCGATCAATTTATGAACACGGGTAGAGACTTTTTAAACAGGTTATATGGATCGGGTTAACCCAAGATCAATATTTGAAAAGCCTATAGAGATCTATTGGATTGAAAATCTTAGATGATAAGAAGAAAAAATGTTATATAATGTATACCTTTTCATCGGTGGGGACGAGGCTATGGAAAGATTATATGGAATATACACCTAGACTGTTAAGCATGTAATTAACTTACCCAATCCTCTATTTTTGTTTTTTTTATCTTTATGACATCTCACGAAGGCTTATGCCTAAATACCAGTGAACCGTGAGTGCCGGGTTACTGGATGTTTAACCCAATATTGTCGTGTTCCGTCAACGTTATCTAAGCACTGAAACCTGCAGTTTCATTTCACAGCACCTTTTAGACAACGCGGTAGTGCCACCACGGACGTTATTTTTAAATAAGTACTACATAGAAATGGCAGAATACTACACAGTGGTTTGCCATTGCCAACTATGAGGTGACGAGCTATTAAAAATCCGATGTCCGACTCCGAGATTCGAACCCGGATCGCTGCGGTAAGAGGCTGACACGCTAGCCACTACACCACTGCTCTACACCACAATTTTACGATCGGCCCTGTATACGGGGCTCATATTTGGTGAAGGTACTTAACCGGATACAAGGTCTCCTCCGGTATATTAATCTGCCGCGCAGTAGTAAATTCCAAAATTCTCTCTTGGGTTCTCCTACCATTAGATAGGTAAAAGTTTTTAATTGGCTTGAAATGTATTTAAACAAAAGTTGTTTATGACATTCTTCTACAAGGAGTTTTTTAATGTTCTAAATAACATGTGCTCTATTTTTATTATTGTATAAAATTTTAACTTAAGAATAAATTAAAATATTTATAATCAGTGCATTATTTTGACCAGGAGGCCATTTTATTGGTATAATTATAGTTTTACTTAAAAAAACAACACAGTGTGTGTCCGACAATATTTTGACTCATTTTGATCGAAAATAACCTAAAAACAGTTATCAAGATGGGGATTTTGCAGAAAGTCTTAGATCTTTTAAAAGTGTTTTATTATATCTTCATCATTTGTTTGTAACATTTGGTTAACACTAAAACAAAATGGCCGAGTTTCCGATAGGGAGCAACTTTGTTATTTTAAATGAAACACCATGTATTTAAAATTCAATCTTTTTCCCTTTGAAAAAATATAACTCTAGCTGTGGTTATTTTTTAAATATTAATATATAAATTTATTGATCCCTAAAAAATTAACTGCATGGTTTATTTGACAATAAACATTTGCTGAATACAAGGTTAGAAAAAAACGGCAATAAAGCTCTCGGATATTCACAATAGTAACAAAAAGTAATCTAGATTTTTT
This sequence comes from Listronotus bonariensis, assembly GCA_014170235.1. Taxonomy (NCBI): domain Eukaryota; kingdom Metazoa; phylum Arthropoda; class Insecta; order Coleoptera; family Curculionidae; genus Listronotus; species Listronotus bonariensis. The sequence goes on along the minus strand of JACEGR010003562.1, from coordinate 88,935 downwards.
GAAATTATTATTTAGCGAATAACATATAGCTTTTATTCTGTAACCTTGCATATAAAAAAACATTGGCAAATATTATTCTTAATTGTTATGCAGTCAATTTTTAGGAATCAATAAATCCATATATTTTTTTAAATAACCATTACCTATGTTATATTTTTTAAAGGACAAAAATTAAATTTCAAGATCGTGAGAAGACATACATGATGTTCTATGTAACAAAGCTGCCCTATATCGGTTCTAATTGTTTTTGTTTTAATGAAATGTCACAATCAAATGGCGAGAATATTATAAACAAAAACTTTTCTAAATCACGCATCTTGATAACATTATTTTTCTAAATTTATTTGCGATTAAAATGGATTTAAACATAGTCGGACACCCTGTACTGATTTACTGAGTGCGTAACAAAAATAATATTTTTTTATTATTTTATTATTTTTGTTTAGAAATTTTATATTTTATTGCCCTTTTTGTCGATAAAAATTATTCTTTCATAAAAAATAAAATAAATACAACGTTATACCATATTTTAAAAATTATCTCACCTATTTACTAACAAAGAACTTTATAAAATGCCAACCGAACAAAATTTTTATATTAATATCCTAGCCGTCTTCGGGAGTCCTAGTTTCTAAATGTCATTATTAAACAACCTATTTTGAATGCCACTTTTAATGTTAAAAGGCTTTTTGTTAGTGCGGAGATTTTAATAAATCATTTTTATATTGACTAAATGAGAATAAAAAAATATATGTTTATAATAAGCACATAATTATATAAACAAGTGAATTTTCATTATGATTAATACGAGTATACGCAGGTAGAAGTTACAAAAGGGTGCTTTTTAGTATTTAGTATTTATACTATAAGAACAATGACACCTAATTTGTGTTCATATAAAAAAATACTACTATTGCAGTGCTAATCAGTGTTGATATTTTAGTTGTGTTATTCAAAGGTTTATTTTAACCCATTGACAAATACATTTTACGTTTTTAGTAATATTTCCATAATTAGATTAAAGTAGACATTTTAGTAAGCAATTAGTCAACAAATTATTACTTTACATATATTAAAAAAGACACTGTAACAAAATAGTTATTTCAATATCTTATTGACCGTAAAAAATTCTGTAACATTTGAAAAAAATAATTAAACGTTAAGTTACAAATATCGTATCATTAAAAAAAAACGATGGGTATCATACAGTTGCAAATTGTGAAAAAACAAAAAGCTGTGAAACATATTTTCAAGGATTATGCGTAAAAATCAATCTTATGCTAATAATGAACCAGTATAAATAAAATATCAATGACAATATTACTGTACTTTTATCACATTTATTTGTTTGTTTAACCTCTTTGTTCCGAATATATTGCCTAATTATTATGATAACTATACCAGTTTGATTTTAATTCAATACAAATAAACAATTAAACATCGACTGCCTAGCGTAATACAATCTAAACACATACGATCAATTTTTCGCCGCGACTATAATACATTTAATTCCACCATTTTTCCTGAAAGAATCGATATTTATTTATTTAATGGTTAATTTGCTTTTAGTTTCAAATTAACGTGCGAATTTTATAATAATACACTTAAAATTTAACTCATTACTGACGCCACACTGTTTAAAAAGTTTACTCGCACATCGAAATCACGGCACACTTTTCGCACTTCACCTTACGATGAATGAGCATCAGCCCTTAAGTAGCTCTATGGCTAGACCGTCAAATGTTTGCCGTGACACAATGCAGTCAACAATCGTAGTTAGCCTATTCTCGGGGGTAGATCGCGTGTAGCGGAGACGGCCGAATGACTCCGACTTGCACACGTGATGAACTATGAGCTATGTTATGTTTTCATGGCCGCGTAATGGAAAAATGTTTATTATATTATTGGAAGTCTGATAGTTTTGTTAAAGTTTTCCAGTTCGGTTTAAATAGTCAGGTGTGATGGAAGCTTTTTTCTTGAATAAGGTGGCAGTAGCGGGGGAGAAAGTTTGTAAAACTAAAATGTATTTTTACATAAAAGGCTAACCTGTCAAAAAGAGGTAACGTCCAACAATATTTAAAGACAAAAACATAAAACAAAGTTTAATATTAATTTTAAAAATCGTATGTTTATTTATAGAATTAAATCTTAGTATTAACCTTGACACCTATTTTAAAGGAAGAAAGACGGTTTAAATATTTCCAATACATCTTGTTTATTTCTAGAAGTAAGGAAAATAATTATAATACCGGGTGATTTAAAAATCACCTTTAAACTTAAGGCAGTGATATATGAGACAAATAATTTTACGCCCTAATTTAAGAATGCCTTACATCTAAACAGTTACATATTTTTTTAAATTTGAATAACCCTTTTAGAAAATCTGCTAAAAATTAGAGCAGCTGTTAACAATTTAAACACTAAGTATAAAAAAATAATCAAATAAGTAAAGAGCCCTCTAGCGGCACATTAGCAATGTGAATTATCAGTAAAATGATGGAGCGCATACGACTAAGTCTAAGCTCTCAATATGAGCAATTTCGGTTTATGCTTAAGAAAATTATTTATTTTAAAAGCAAGCATTAAAAATTGAACTTTTAGGGGTTGTAACTCAATCCACTGATGAAACCGGTGGACCTGGTACAGCCAGATTGATGGCACCTATGAGGTTGGCGAAACGCGTCACTGGAGAGGGTCCCGGTAAATGACATAAAAGCAGGGATTCTTTCTTTAACTGTTGAAAAAGGAAGATTTCTTTCTCTTAGCCGACTTCCGGTAAAACTCGATGGCGATACACTGAATGATACTTTTTAGTAGGGTATCAACGGTAAGATTATATCTCACCTTCTAACAACGAAGTTGTCTTTTGTTTTTTAAGAAAGTCTTGCTTTTCGAGTTATACACCGTAGACCCGGTACAGCCAGTTTAATAAGTCTATGCGAAACGCGTCACTGGAGAGGGTCGCGGTAAATGACACGAAAAGCAAAAGTTCTTCTTTTACCTGTCAAAAAGAGAGATTTCTTTTTGTATGTAATAACGAGAGTGGGAAATTATTTCCATTTATTTTCTTATATCTGAAGTCCATGCGCAACGCGTCACTGGTGAGGGTCCCGGTAAATGACACGAAAGCAGAAGTTCTTCTTTTAACTGTCGAAAAAGATTTCTTTTTCGTATGTAATAACGAGAGTCAGGAATTATTTCCATTTATTTTCTTATATCTTACTTGTCGACTTTCGGTAGAACTCAATGCCGAGTTCACTGAATGATGCTTTTCAGTACGGTATCAACGGTCAGATTATATCTTATAGTCGAACAACAAAATTATTCTTTTAAGAGACTCCTGTATTTCGCGTTACTCACCGTTGACCCGGTACAGCCAGTTTGATGAGTCCAATGGGCTACGCGAAACGCGTCACTGGAGAGGATCCAGGTGAATGACATAAAAGCGGAAGTTATTCTTTTAACTGTCGAAATAGGGAGGTTTATTTTTCGTATTTAATTACGACAGTAGGAACCTATTGAAAAGAAATTATATACAGCTAAGTGTACCACTATTTTATGATTTAGAATCACCGCCCCAAGTTTTTTGAACTATTTTTAAATTACCCTGTAGTATAACAGTAGTTATACAGTGTAGTCGCGTGGGTTAAAATATATTTTTTTAATTCGGTGGTTTGTTTTTATAAAAACGCTCAAACACGTGGATTTTTGTTTTTGGCTGCGGTTTTTTCAGAGTAAAATTATGTGCACAGGGTGGCCTACAAATAGGCAACGACTATCAACTTTATTTTTTAAATAGGAACACCAATATTTTATTACATTTTTAAATTTTGCATCAAATTCATATTATTTTTTACGTACCATGTCTCAGTTCCTTTGCACATGAGACGTACAACGCGCCCTACGCCGTACGCCTGACAAAAAGTTTTGCATTTAAAGTAATATAAAGAATCGGCGTTTTCATTTGAGAAAATATAGTTAATGTTAGTTGCTTATTTGAGTCACCTTGTACACATAATTTAAACATAAAAAAATTCAGGCAAAAATAAAAATTACAGCGTGTAAGCGTTCTTTGAAAAAAGCTAGCCCTTGAACTTTCAATGATTTTTTTAACTTCACCCTAAACTTTAAATAATTTCGATATTGAATTTTTCGATAACTGTATAATAAGGTATAAGACATGATTCATGAAGAACAGTTAGAATTCGATGAAGAATTTAAAAATGTAAAAAATAGTTGTGTCCATTTAAAAAAATAAAGTAACTGGTGTTTGGTTATTTTTGGGTCACCCTTCACAAATGATTTTCTATGAATAAAAACCGCAGCCAAAAATAAAAATCGACGTGTTCAAGCGTTTTTCAAAAAACAAACCACTGAATTTTAAATGAATTTATTCCAGTCCACGCGACCACACTGGTGATTTTTTCAAAAATTTAATGTTATTAACAAAATAGGCCTAATTTTATAATATCTCGTGTAAAACTTAGGTTTAAACTTATTATGTTAAATACACCATTAAAAAATATAAACGTTTATAAACCGGAAATTTGCTGTCGTCATTAAATAAATTTCGTAACGTTTTAAGAATCGTTTCAGGTGGCAAAACATCATAATGAAAAGCTAAAGAATAAACTGGATTAAATTGCACTTGACGTAGCGCCATCCTGTTTTATCTTCAGCCATATAAGTGGCACTTGTGGCCATAAGAAGGTGTGAAGCGGGCTTAAGTGGCTCTAAAGTAGATAATTTGTTGCAGCTGGTTCATGTTACTTTTACTAAGGAGAAAAAGGTTAAAGATAAAGAAACGTTTAGGAAATTAGTGTCAAAAGTAAATTTTAAGTTATTATACAGGTTTACAAATTCGAGGGGCACTATAAGAATCTCGGAGACGGTAAGAGATGCAGAGTTGTTTATATTGGAGTAAAGTTGCGCATTTTTATGCTTAACAATATTCCGTTTCAAAATTTAAAAGTTTGCAGCCGTTCTGGAAAAATTATTTATTGATTAGGTATCCAAAAATACTAAAATTTTGCAAAACAGTTTTAATTTTTTTCTTAGTTTAATAAAGAGGTCTTTAAAAGAAATAACACATGTCACTTTTTCAGTTCTATAATTAGATGTCAATAAATTTAAGATTCGACTTTTTGTCTTTGTGTCATCATCATCAACTGTGCTTTTTCTAATGGGCCGCATCTTTGGTTCAAAAATTAAAAACATGATAATAGTAATAATAAAAAAATCTAACGATATTATTTCACTTCAAAGCTATGCGGCGTTTTAAACCGAAAAACCATTATTTACTATTTTGTCATTAAAAGCTACAAAATTGGAAATTGCCATTTAAAGGTAATTATGCAATTCATATTTTTCTATTATTACACACCATGCGTGTTTTTTCATACCTTTATAGCAACTAATGGTGCAATATTTTTAACTTTAAAAGAGTACTTCTAATATCTGCATTTAGCTGATACAGTAGGAAGAGCTTCGAGCTGAGACACTTATATTTGGCTTTAATCATTATGTTAATAATAATATATATTTTAAGATTTATTTAATAACTTTAAAAACTAACAAAATTAAGATTTGGGCAAATTTCAAAGCCAATGAAGAATCTGAAGATAAAAAATTGGGACGTTCAGATTTTAACACAAGTTTTTGTATATCCAGAGGAACATTTTAAAGATTGTGGAAAAATGATTAAAAAGAAAATATTTTCTTTCCACCCTAATCTACAGTTTTAAAAAAAAGTAAGTCTAAAATTACAAGGCACTGGCTAAATAACCGCCGGCAACATTGCTCAATTATAGAAAGAAAACCGTCGTACGGCCGTTTAGCTTATAAAAACTGCCGAATAATTAAGTTAACCTATCCTTACTAATTATTTATTTTGTTGTTTGTTTGTTGTCTCGTAAGAGTTCAGCTTGCCTTACTGATTTTATTGTACTCTATCATATTTTTAAATTGATCAATAAACAAAAATGAAACTGGAAGACTCGTTTGACACCCACAAAGATTTGTCGAAGTTTTTAATAGGTATTTTAAATAAAAATGTATCTTTTAAAAAAGAAGAAGTCTGGAATATTTTAGCGGAAAAAAACAAGATCGTTTATAGAACCACAACTAAAGTATTACTAACAGTTAGTAAAAAGTGTGCACCTATTTGAGGTGGGAGAAACTGTAAATCTTCAGGAAAAGGAAAAAGTGTTACAAAGAAAAGAATATTGTTGATAAAAGTCCAACACAAGAAAATGGCTTTTTATTAATCTTAAAAACCTTAATAAAAGTTTATTTTATTACACCATGTTATGTGTGTAGTTTTATTTTCTATGTGGTATTATTTACTTACTTACCCCTAGAGTTCTCAATTTCATATCGTACAAAACCAAAAAACATATTGTTTTGTTAGATTTATTCTTTAATATCCGTATTTGTCCTCAAAATTATATTTTGTTTTAAGATATGCAGTAACAATATTTTAAAATAAATAATAGTTTAAAAAAACTAAAAAAAACACGCTTTTATATGCAACCGAACTAAAAATTTGTAAATAATTTTTCATTAAAAAAAATATTGTCACTTCAGAGTAAAAAGCGTGGGGTGCTTAATATATTAAATGTTATAATTATTATATTTGCCAATATCTATGAGGGAAAAGTTATGAAAAAATAGTAAAATGCACCCCACGCTTTTTACTCTGAAGTGACAATATTTTTTAATGAAAAATTATTTTCTAATTTTTAGTTCGGTTGCATATAAAAGCGTGTTTTTTAGTTTTTAAACTATTATTTATTTTTCATTTTTTAGTTCGATATGCATGTATGTATGTATGTATGTATGTAAAAATGCTCCAGTTTATTCACTAAAAAATTCCTTCGCCATTTTGTCAAGAGTAGCTAAAGTTCCTGAGAAAAGTTTGGGATGTTGCCAAAGATGGCAACACAGGTGTTGTTTTTATAATATAAAGGATTTTTTTATCCTGGCGATCTAACCAGGATAACGGGATACTGTTTGCAGATTATTGCATTGTCATGGGTCCTTAATACGTGTGCAAAGTTTCAAAGAAATCGAATAGCTGGAAGTTGGTAAAAATTAGGCTCAAAGATTCCGTTACATAGATAGATAGATAGTTACAACCCAAGTTAATAAAAGCGTGTTAAAAACATACTTTTGTGGTGCCCTGCATATCTTAAAAGATAATATAATTTTGATCACAAATAATTTAAATATTTAAAAATCAATTCAACAAAACAATATTTTTATTTGTTTTGATACGATAACTTTTTTTTTTAAGGAGATACATTATTTTTTTAAATACCTGTTAAAAGCGTTGACTAAATCTGTTCGTAGGTGCCAAACGTGTCTCCTACGTTAATTTTTTTACTGATCAATAAAAAATATAATATTTAACAATAAAACCACAAGAAAACTAAAAGCTTATGGTACAGCAAAATGAATAGTTATTAAGGTTGGGTTAAGTATTATTCGGCAGTTTTAATTAGTTTTCAGTGCTGGATTTAGCAGCAGGCTGAATAGGCTGAAGCCTAGCGCGGCAGATTTAGTTCATAAATTGTTTATTACGAATTTTGAATATGGTAAAAGTAGAAAAATAAAAGTGAGAATTTTTTCGCCCTTCAAAAGTTGCTTTAGGGGCGGCAAACAATAATAGCCTACGGGCGGCAAATATGTAAATCCGCCAATGATAGTTTTTATAAGCATGGCCGCCCAACGGCGGCATCTACCGATAAAATAAGTAAAAACCGCCGATTAAAAAGTATTGATTTAAATTTTCGGCGGCTTTCATATATTTAAATAGATAGAACCGTCGGACGGTGGTTTTCTTATAATAGAGCAATGCCTCTGGCGGTCGTTAGCCAGTGCCAGTTTTATAAGTCAATTAAACTAAAACAATAAAGAGCTCACGCGGCTCTATGTAGCGGGGTTATCGATCACATTATGCTGAACCCACTTAATATTTATTTATTTAACGAAGTCGTTGCTCTATGAAACAAAAACACAAAGTAATAACCAGACGGGTGTGGACTCATTTAGTGCTCTTTTTATTGTTAAACAAAATTTTACATTGATAATTTTTAAATCGATTTCATTTTCTGCAATTAAAATTATTTCGTGGGAAAGCATTGACCTTAAACTGGGCCCAAAAAATCAAATATACGGCGTGTTTTCTAACTACGGTACGAAACCTAAAAGGGTGATTTCTTATGTCTTTTTATAGAAAAAGGTTTCCATGGACATATGTATGTCCGGACTTGCTTTATTTCTGAGATACAGGGCGTTAAAGTCGGTATTTTTTAGATATCTTAAATACGTTTTAACCGATTTAAATTAAATTTTTACGCCTATTTAATGCTTGTAAAGCTTTACCTAGTATAAAATTATCTTGTCCAGTAACGTGTCAGTAGGCACCACAACCAATATTATAGAAAAAGAACGCCACCGACTTTTTATAAAGTTTTTACATTTTTTACTATTAGGCAATTAAAGATGTAACTTTTTAGTCTACTACAGTATATTGTCTTTGTATCTCGCTTTGTTTTTGTAAAAAAGCAACATTAACCGATCCTAAAAAGTATTTATAAAAAGCATAAAATAAAATCCAAAATTAAAAACTAAACAATTTTAAACTTAGTGAATAGGAAAAATAACGATTTTTAATAAAATACAGAACTGCTCATTTATTGTAAGGCAAATAATTATTTATTATTTATTTTTTCCACCATGTTGTTTAAGGGTACTTTTTAAAAGAAATAAAAGTGGCCTTATTTTTTTCTTCTTTAAAACAAAGCTTAATAAAAAAAAGATTGAAAAGTTTTATTAATAATTTTATATCCGGAAAAAAAAATAAAAACTTCGTAAAAAGTCAGTAGCGTACTTTTCTTCTCAATAATAAATATTGACTCTGGTGCTTACTGAGACGCCACTGAAGAACTTTACAAGCGCCTTATTACATTAAATAAGTGTACCAAATTTTATCTAAATCAGTTAAAATATTTAAAAAATACCGACTTTCCGGATAAATGTTTATAGGATTTTTTTAATAAAAAATATAGAAATTTATCTCTTTAAGTTTTGTACCGTAGTAAGAAAACATTCGGTTTATTCTTTTTTTTTAACGTAACTGTAAAAATTATTCCTTATTCCACTCTTGTGAAAGTTAGAGCTTTTATGGCCACAAAAAAATTTTTGACAACTTTTTTTTGTAAAATCCGCAAATCGTCCGTTCGTCTGAAAAATGTTTTAACAGGCATTCTTAAAGAAAAATAAATTTTTACAAAACAGATATCTAAAAATTGTCGTTAAATAAGCCATTTCCAATCGGGCTTTGACCATTAAACTATTTTTTTAATTTATTTTTTTGAGTTTGAATTTTGGATACTACTACAAATATTGATACTTAAATAAATTTAATACCTACATATTTTGAAATAAGATATTTAAAAAATTATAAATAATAGTCGTTTAATATTGTTTAAAGATTATTTTAAAAATTATATTTCAATTTTTACTTTTATATTCGATGTAATTTAAAGGCGTGTTTTTTAGTTTTTAAACTATAAATATTGTAAATGATTCGCAAGCATTTTATTTCTTTATAGTTTTTAACCACGTTAAACTAACGTTAGTCCTTAAAAGCAACCAAAACTTTTGTATTCAGCCCTTAGTTGTACATCAAAGTAAACGTTTATACAAGGGTTTCCTGTTATTCACAGACAGGTGGACTCGGAGAAGTGTCTTATTCGGAGTTTGTAAATGTTATTATACCTGCATTTCTAAATTATAAACAGAAATAATATAAATAAATAAATTAAAAAGACACTTTGTGAGTTGTGGCTATAAAAATACATATAAATTATTATAAATATTAAAAATTTAAAACACGCAGTTGCCAAAAAAATCCATTGCGTTTTTCCTCTATACGGGCGACAACGACCCAGCAAACACTATTTGCCGGCAATATACATTTTTCATATTGGCATTGATGGTAAAGCATTGGCTAACTGGTGGCAACATTATGCCAACATCTAATACGCATTAAAAAGTTAACCCTAAATAAACACTCAATTGCCAATTAATTTTACATGCAGGCGAATTGCCGGCAAGCATACAAAAATGGCGGCATACCAATCCTGATTAAATAAAGCATGCCTTTTTGTTGCAGGCAAATAAATATTGGATTTTTGAAGGCAAACCTTCAACGCATATTTATACTTTTGAAACCATATTATTATCATTGGTATTTAACTAACATTCGAGCAATTTTTTTGATCTGTTTTATTTATAATGGCGGCTAAACAACATTATTTTATGTTTTTACATAATTTAAAGAAAATGGCCTTTTCCTAACATTTTATTGATACAAATCATGCAAATAAAAATCAAGTCAAACAAAATGTTTATTATGTATTTTTGAGAGAATGAAAATAAAATGATGGTAAAATTAGCTAGGTTAATTTCGACGATTTCGACCGAAGGTGATAAATTCAAATTTCCGCTTAGCCGAAATACAAGATTTGACAATTTGACAGATGAGGCAACCTTGCTTTTGTTTGGCCACTTTGTGCAATTGGTTTCTACGTGGTTTTCTAGCTTTATAGTTTCTTTTTTAAAGAAAAGAGTTTTAGTAGACATAATTAAGTGTATTCATTACCTAATTAGTGTGTGTTGTGTAATTAATTGGTGATGGCTAGTCAAGAAGGCGGGTTATTCAAGTAGACTGTTAGGAGCTGTAAACATTTCGTTTAAAACCTTTTAAATTTGTAGTTACCTAAAAAGATTATATGATATCAGGGAGTCGCCTTATTAAAAGTTTTAAAGACGTGTTAATAAAAAAAAATTATATATGTTTAATAGTTTTTTTTTTTTGATATTTAACTCCTTTAAAATATTTCTCCCTATGTTTTGGATCTGAAAATTGAGTGTAAGTGTCCTATTAATACTTACTATTTTAAAGTGTTTTCTTTTGATTTACTATCTTTTTTTAATTTTATTACATACTTTTTATTTTTTTTTTTGGTTTATTGTTACGGTATAAAAATTTATATTATGTAATTTTTTATTGATAAAGTTTTCCTGCCTTTTTCTCATTTTTTCGATTACAAAATTCTAAATATGTTATTTAACTTTTGGGACATTCAACTTATAAAACTTGCAATACTTATTTAATGATAAATGCCATTATCCTAAACGCATTTTTTGCCAATAACTTATTAATGATGGATGCCATTATCCTAAACGCATTTTTTGGCATAACTTATTAATGATGGATGCCATCATCATAAATGCATTTTTCATCATAAATTATTAATGAACGGATGCCATCACATTATCTGCAACACGTGGCCTAATAACGGCCAGTTGCCCACTTTCGCGTCTTTTTAATACCTTTTTGCCAATGCCTTGCCATTAAGAGTGTTGGCAATGCCAGTAAATTAAATGTACAACGCCGGCAAAAAATGTTATATGGAATTACTATCCAGCAAATCATTTTCTTCAGTGCAACCGCTACAGTTTTTAAATTTAGAGTTAATATATTGTATTATCGGATGCCAATTTAGGATATAATAGCAACTGTGTATTACTTCGGTTTGGCAGGTGATATAAACTTTGATATTTTAAATGGAACACCCTGAATATTTTTTGGTTTTTAATTCTACAGGTCATTCCTTAATAAAAGAAGCAATTTGCATTTTAAAAATTTTACTTTTAAGGTTTTTGTCCAATACAATTTTTAACGGTAATTTTTGTTTTATCCTGTATTTATTAATCGTTAAACGGTTAAACATGCGTATAGAACATTACACATAAAAATGTTTAGAATTTTAGGCAGAATCTAAAAAATAATAAATAAACACCGGGTGTTTCATTTAAAATAAAGAAGGTAATATTAACGGCCAAAACAGATAAATTAAAAATTGCTTTTGCACTTACCCTCCAGCACCAACTAGTATCATCTGCATTTCTCATTAGTAGGCCTTTTGAAGATCCCAATATCTCAAAAACTAAATATTAAACGCCACTGTCAAAAACGCACTTGGATTTTGTGTCTAAGTCTTCACCTCAGTCAAAATCATGTATAATAATATGTTTGTATAAATATTGTTTGAAGTAAGGTTTTTCATTTTTTAAGTTATTTTTCTAAACAGCAATAATCACATGTTATTTGGTCTGTAACTTTAAGAAATTATACATCTTATAGCACACAAATATGATTATAGTAGACAAAAATAGCTATTTATGTATCAAGAGGCATTACTAGGACTATAATGCCCTAGATTTCGACCTGATGGGCATTATAGTCCAGTAAAGCCCGTGGTGCATACTATGCTTTATGTTTTACCCAAAAAGAGCTTTTCAATGACTAATTACATTATTTATTCGCAATCTAAAAAATAAGTTGCACCTGTTCCTGTATACGTAAGTAGATAATGACTGGTGTTAAGTTTGACTTTGATGTTTATTTGCATATTTGGTATTTCGAAACATGCGAACGCAATTCTTTAAATAACCGAAACCGTTTTAATTGCATATTTTCAGGAACTGGTAAGTTATTGATTTTATTTTAATACATATGTTTAACAAACTTTATTATTTTTAGTCGGAAAAATACAGTCCGAACTCTCTCGGACCAAGTATTCCACCCTAAGGTCTACGTTGATGGTCTATGAAAATATAGACATTTCGCAATACCATCGTCTCATATCTTTTTTAAAAGTTAAGTCGAAAGGATACGTCCCGAAGAAGTCTAAAGTTTTGGAAGGAGAACAAATATTAAAATTTATTAAGAAGGCTCCTGATGATATCTACTTGGTACACAAAGTCATATTGGTAATGGGTGTTTTTGGAGGTTTAAGACGAGATGAATTGGTCAAAATGACTATTGATGACATTGAAGATAGAGGAACAGTCTTGGTTATAAAGGTACCAGAAACTAAAACTTCAACTTCAAAAAGTTTTACTATCATTGAAGAAGATTTAGGCGCTTTAAATTTAATAAAAAAGTACACAACATTAAGACCAGCTGGAATAAAGGAGCGAAGATTCTTTCTTACCTATAGAAAGGGTCGATGTACAGTACAACCCATTGGAAAAAATACCATAGGAAGCGTCCCAACATTGATCGCAAAATTTTTAAAATTGGATAATGCAGAAGCTTAGACCGGCCACTGTTTGCGTCGCACATCGTCAACTTTACTTGTTAAGGCAGGAGCTTCGTTTGAAACGCTAAAACAACATGGGAAATAGAAAAGCGCTTCAGTAGCTGAAGGATATATAGAAGAAAGTATTTCATCCAAAAACAAAGTAGCCAAAATGATTGCCAATTCAGTTAATTCCGAGGTTAATTCCGTATCGACTATTGAAAATACTTTAATGGACTGTTCTTCTATACAAAATAGCGTTAGTGCTACCATCGCTGCTACCATTACAAAAAACACCGACCATTCTATAGTGGGATCAGCTACATTTTCTGGGGACATTTCAAAATTGTAATTTTTATTTTGGAAATAAAGTTTAATTTTTAGTATTGTTTAAAGAAAAATTATTTTTGTATAAACTTGATCTTTATTGTGAGAGAAATAAAATTGGATAAGCAATAAAATTTCCATATTAGCGCATTAGGGCATTATAAGCGGGCATTATCATAATGCCCGCTTATAATGCCCTAGGTGTGATAGCAGGTATTATTGCTACCATAACATATTCCGTTTCTAAGGTATTACGGATCAATAATAGATGGGTAAAACATAAATGTTTTTTGGCAATCGCCTCTGCTTATCCAGTAACCCAAAAATTGATATTATTATTCGGCTTATAAGAGCCGGTTAGGTAAAAACCTTAAAATATCAATAATATTCAAATAGAATAAACACTGATTCTATATTTCAGATATTTTTGTATGTTTTTTCAAATTTCAAACAAGAAAATTAAGAATATATACAGGGTGTCTCTGAAAGGTGCGAAAAAAAGCTACCACAGATTCCTAAGGCTAAAATATGACATCTAACCCAACTTACCTCAGTCAAAGAGTAGATGGTTTCGTAGATACAGGGTGGCAAAAATGTATTCTGGTTTTAGTTATTTTTAAATAATATTGACAAAAATAGGTCTATTGTCGCAATATTTGGCTTAAAGGGATTTTAGAAAGTAAGAAATAAAAATTTTGCTATCAACTTAATTGTTAACTTTAGATGGCGCCACCTACAGTGTCTTGCACAAATTAAAAGCGTAATAACTACTTTGAACCACCTTGTATGTAATTTTAAAAAATATATATTTTCTTCCCAACATATTTTACATAAAAAAGGTATACTTGGTAAATGTTGATTTAGGCAGCCGTTTCTGAGATATCTGGATTTTAAAAAATCCCTTTCTGTATGGCGAGGTATAAGCTATACGGGGTGTTTCAGAATTAGATGCTAATTCTTTGGAGTATGAATCGTTACGTGATTTTAAGAAGAAAAGTTTATATAAACCTATGTCCTAAATGGGTTACCTTTTGAGATACAGAGTGGTAACAAGGCTTATTGTTTTAAAACTTTACCACCCTCTATCTCAAAAAATAGGTCTTTTAGGATATGGGTTTATTTAAAACTTTTTTTAATCACTATAAAAGATTAGGATCCACACAAGAGAAAGATTGTATCTACCAGGTACCATGCCAATTTGGGGGTCGTACATTAAAGAAACAAAACGCCCATTAAATGTAAAACTGGCAGAGCACAAACAACATACACAGAGGGGGAAACATCGAAATCAGGGATCGCTGACCATATTTGGTCTCAACAACACAATATTAAGTGGTCAGAAGCACGGGTTGTTCACAGGGAACCACATGGGAGAAAGCGCAAATTTAAGGAAGCCGTCTTAATTGAAAACAATAACAATATTTTTAGCAATCCAAGTGTGGACATACCAAACATTTGGAAACCACTTTTAAAGCGTACTAATGCAGGCGTCTTAAATGAGCAACCCCACGCTTGACCGAACCCAACTCGATTACGGGTGAATGATCTTCTCCAGTGTATATAAACTCAGTAGCTTTAGGAATTAGGTTTAGTTTACACTTGAGAACGGACAGAGATAGTACTGTCCGAAACGTTGTGTGAATAAATTAATAAAGACAATGGAAGTCCGAAATTTTTCTTTTACTACTGAATTATTGTCTTCCACATTCAGACAGAGGCAGACTTGCAACAATTTACCGCGCAAACAGGTTGGTTAGTTTGGACGGATGTTTGGCGAATTGTTGCAAGGCTGGACGCAGCTTTAGAGCTATAATAAGATTTTACAATAAAAACCTTGGCAGGCAAGAACATTTTAAAGAAATATTGATAAACAATAATACATCAGTACTTTATTTTTAAGTTTTACTTGAACTTGAAACACACACTTTATAATCTAAGCTCATAATAATACATCAATATTATTGCATATTTTATTTAAATGGTATTTGCAACATAAGAATTCTGAAAAAAAATCAACAAATGAAATCAGTTTTTAAAGCCACGGCTTACTACATTTTAATTGGCCAATTGCATTTGTCATCAAAATTACATTTTTAAACAACGACACCTTTTCGTTCAATTGTTTTTGCCTTGGTCACTCGCAAATTGAAATGGCTCGTCTATAACAAACGAGTGTCAAGATTTAAACCTACTAGCTCACCTTGTCAGAAAACAAAAGGTCAAAATTTTATGTCGCTTTCTTAAACAACAAATAAAAAAGTTTTATGACACATGACACTTTTCAATGAATGACGCATTAACTAACCAAAACCAAACGGATTTGTAACATCATCATTAAAATTATTAGGCGGACATATAACGGTTAGTTTAACCGGAGCTAACACAAAGTTGACAATGAAAAAATCAAAGTGGGACAACTAAATCGAGAACTGAAACTATTTCGAAAGCTTCTTGACGTCAAAGAGATCTCAGATATCTTTTTAAAACTCATAAAACTGGCATAAATTGGTAAAAGTATTTTCGCAGACGGCTTGAAACATCTAAAGAGGTAATATCATACGTCGGTGATTTTTCATTCAATTGTTTGTGTCTTAAAGAATCGGTGTTTTGTTTTATTACAGTATGAATGAAATCATGTAAATAATGGGAGACGAGGAAAATGAATAAAAAGCTTTAAAAGTTCCTAAAACGACTAAAAAGTATGTATAAATCTTATAAAAATAGGTTTTATAGGTTTTATGTTAAATATACAGGATCTACCCAAGATCGTTTGACTAGGTAAGCCTTGCAACATGGCGGACCATACGTCACATATGTATTTTGCTCATTATTTAATGAAGTTTTTAACAGTGTAGTTTGTGTTTTTTGTCAATATTAAAGAAATACTTTTAAATACTGTTAATTCCAGTTGTTACCGTAACTTCTTTATTTCCTATTAATAAATTATTTAACTTGATTATTCTAGCTGATTTTTATATCGCGCTCTTTCGCCCTCATAGCATTATCCGTCGAGTTATCCTTGTTTGCTATGTTGGCGCCAATAAGGAACCAGCAGTGCGGTACATATGTGACGTAATGAGGCAACCTTACCTAGTTAAACGATCTTGGGATCTACCTACACGCATGGGTAGCAGTGGCGGCTGATGGCCCGTTATTTATTTTACTATTTAACTAACATATTATCACTAAAAATGCATTAATTACTTATAATAGGAGAACTAAATAAAATTTTAAACATTGGTTTTTACCTATGGTGCGGGTGTGCCCATCAAATTGGTCATTACCAGCCGCCACTGATGGGATGATCAAGGGCAAGAATAAAACAAAAATAAAAGATACGAAGAAACATTGATTTTAAGCTAGGTTTAACTACTGCTTGGCACGCACGCCTGCTTTAATTAGCCCGAAAAAAAAACAAAATGAAATTTGCTCCAGGTTAAAACCATTTTCCAGTCGAAATTGGGGTAAAAAGAAATTAATTGTTTAAACAATTTAAAAAAAAATCATTTTTAACTTCCTTAACTGCAGCTATTATATATGTTTATACACTTTTTGCCACTTTAAAAGGTTCAATGAGGCAATTTTTCCAATGCGTAAAAAGAGATGGCACTGTTGCCATCATCCTGTCCGAAATGTATACATGGAGGCATTTTTTCTATAATCTCTAGTGTTCTGGTTCTAAATTTAATTTGAACGTTTTTAGCTGGCACAAATGTATAGGGGCTTTTAAAACACTTTTTGTACGACCGGTTGTAAAATACAATTTTACGCTCCCATTTGAGGGCGTAACTTTTATGCCCTAGGGCAAAAAAGTATCAAAAACACTCGATTTATGTATTTGTTAAACAATAATATAATTAAATAATGTCGTTTTTTTGGTAAAACAACAATTTTTAAATAAAACAGATGTTAAAGTACACTGATTACTATTTGAAACATTAAAAGCTGGGAAATTTTCCCTAACTACAGAGAATGCTTGTATATTAATTTCAGTCGTACAAAAAGTATTGTTTGCACCTCTAGCGTAGAGCACTTTTACGCCCACAGCTGATTGTTGCCCTCGCGGGGCTCGGGCAACAACTCTCAGCCGCGGGCGTAAAAGTGCTATTTTATCATTGGGTTTTAAATGTATTCGTTCTTTGTCTAATCGAAGAGTGCTCAAGTGAATAAATCGTTGTGGCGCGACGTAACAAATGACAATTTTGAAAGCGGTCTTAAAAACTAATTTATTGCGAATAAAGAGAACTAGCTGACGATTATAGCGTTTAACGCTCCGACCGCGCACGCTAATCTAAGCCAGCTAAGAAAAACCTTGTTCGTTAAATTATTATTAACAATAAAAAACAAAAAACAACACCAATATATATATATATATATATATATATATATATATATAAGGAAGGGTAGTCGTGACTGACTAGTTAAAGAAAAAATCCGAAGCCCAGAGTAGTGGAGGTGCAGTCAATTGAAAGGCCAATTTTAAAAAAGATTAACTCTTTATTGAAAATGCCGAGCTTTCGGAAAAACTTTTTCCCATCATCAGGACAATCTAAAAAAAAGAAAATGAGCTCTGTCAGTAAAACTAACAAAGTTTACCCTCTTCTAATTAAGTTCTTACCAATTAGTGAGTTGAAACATGAAAACAGGCTTACACTAATGAAGAAACAAGACTTCATTTACATTTTATTGTTCATTTGCGGACTAACTTTGCTTAAAATTACACCACCAAATTCTCAACACTTACCACATGGCGGGCTAACCCTACTTTACTTTATAAAATGTCAGTTGAGATTTAAAGATTTTTAAATTTTTTACATCAATCTCAGTAACAGCAGGTTTTTTAAAATTAATGATTCTGATATTAGGAATCGTAGTGAACAATCATGACGACGCCATCTGTAGTAGTGCCTAAAAAAAATAAAAGAAAAAGAAAAAAAATTGAAAATCTTTAAATCTCAACTAACATTTTATAAAGTAAAGTAGGGTTAGCCCGCCATGTGGTAAACTGTTGAGAATTTGGTGGTGTAATTTTAAGCAAAGTTAGTCCGCAAATGAACAATAAAATGTAAATGAAGTCTTATTTCTTCATTAGTGTAAGCCTGTTTTCATGTTTCAACTCACTAATTGGTAAGAACTTAATTAGAAGAGGGTAAACTTTGTTAGTTTTACTGACAGAGTTCATTTTCTTTTATTTTAGATTGTCCTGATGATAAGAAAAAGTTTTTCCGAAACCTCGGCATTTTCAATAAAGAGTTAATCTTTTTTAAAATTGGCCTTTCAATTATTGACTGCACCTCCACTACTCTGGGTTTTATATATATATTTATATATATATATATGCACACTCATACCTATCTGCACACGCGGTCCTAACCTTATATGTAGGTGTCAAACAGACGGCAACAGTTTTTTTTCAGTGATTTTACTGTTGTTCAACTGCTCTTTATTTCGTGTTTAATGTAACGATGGATGCAATTTTTAATTTAATGTTTTTTAACTTTTAGCTTTTAACTCACTTGGCAATCAATCAAATTTTATGGTTATGAATCTTCTTCTTTTCTAATTTTGACGTAGCAAAGTCGGGATACGTTACCGATCGCAATACGTATACGTGTGCCATATTGATAAGTTTAATGTAACGGATTGAAACTAACGTATCGCTTTTAAGCAAGCGCATTACGATACGAATAGAGATACGTGATAATTTTTAAAACTAACCAGAACAAAATGAAGATTGAGTGTGAAAAAAAACTAAAAAATACTGGTTTCGATCCAATTCAATACCCTCTTTTCTCCAAATTTCCTACAATTACCACCGGTAATATCAACCTACTATCATACCATCATATTACCGGTAATCTGCCTACAAATCGGCCCTTTTCGCCTCAATCGACGCTTATCTCGATCAACAGACGGCGCGGCGTGCCGACGACACACGGTGATTTATGGCGGAAAGCAACGGTGAGATATTGTTATTGCTGCTCATTTCGTAAAGACGAATGGTTGTCGGCAGAGACATGGACAAGATGGAATGGCGCACAAAGTGTACGAAGAGGTATGTGTGGCAATGCACAAGGAAGGATTTATTATTATATCTTGTCATGGATTACGTGTAAGCATGTTCGTAAAGCTGTTTATTAACGTTTGTAAACCAAATATAGACGTTTTCTTTCGAAAATATTGTAATATTTTAAAAAATTTAAAATAATATTACATACTCAGAGTAATATCACATATGCGGCCAGACTACATCACAAATAAATAAATGTAATTAAAAAAAAAAAACTAAATTAGACCTTGGATTAGGGCCGGGATCCGGATAACCCATGCACTGAAGCCGGTCGCTCTTTTTATGTCTGGGTCATGTCAGCCAAACGGGACCTACAACTTAACGTGGGTTCGAACCACGGTCCTATTCGCGACAACTTAAGACCGTGTCCCCACCCAGGGGGATATCCAACCCTTTCAACTGGATAGGGTCTGCATGTCTACTATTGCGCAGGACACGGCAAGGTGTGTTCCGGCGCCTTTGTCCTTGCTGGCTATTAGCGTCGATACATTTTGCACTTTGTCCTTCTGATGTTGAGCTAACCACTAAATTTCCGACCATTTGGCATCAGCAGTATTCAAACCCACCTCACGTCCGTTGTGCATTCAACGACCCAGCGCTTTACACACCAGGCCATCACTGGACTGTAAAAAATACGCTTTTATAGCATACTAAACTTTAAACTAAAAAACACGCTTTAAAATCACAATAAACAAAAAGTTAAAAATATTTTTTAAAAATAATATTAAATCAATAATATACAAATAATTCTAGTATTATTGTTAAAAAGGTTGGGCACTCGATATACGAAAAATGTAGCATAAAGAGTTAACGAATTTTTACTATAATACTTTTAAAAATAATCTGAGGAGCTCCAAATCAATTGGTTAGTTAAATCTTTTTTTCCCAAATTAATTTTTTTATATAAAAACACTATATTTAACCTTTTTTATTACTTTGCCCAAGGGTGGGCATTATTCATAATGGCCGAAAAAAGTGATTATTCATGCTGTTTCAATCACATTTCCAAGACCGGCCATTATTTATAGTGCCCGGATTTATTAAATTGCCCGTAACACAGATACATAGAAGTGAAGCTAATAAAAGCGTGGTAAGAAAGAGCTTTAACATTTATTTCCAAAAACAAAAACCTAATTTGTCAGAGCCAGTGTAAACTTGTAATTATTACAGGATGATAGTGGCTCACTTACAAATATTTTGATGTATACAGAGTGTTAAAAAAAAACTAACCTAACAGCAATAACTTTGTTTGGAACACTCTCTATACATCGAGTTAATTTTGGGACATGTCTATTAGGAAAACCTACCACTTTTATTTTAGACTTTTTGTCATATCTAGTTAAATAACAGAAATATTGGTCTTCCTCGGACCCTTGGGACACCCCATAATGTGTGTCTGCCAAGGGATTGGAACTGTCAAAACTGTCTGGCGACTGAGAAAATATATTCTGGTAAGTACCCAAGTAACATTTTATAAAATTAAGCTTTTACAAAATGACGAAAGTTAAGTTTTAATTCATCAACCTTTGTTACTTCGTACCTGCCAAAGCCACTATAAGTCGAACTTTATAGTCTACCATTGCTTCTACCTATGTTGGGAGCATACACTAACAAACTTTTAGCTTTTATAAAATAACAAAGGTGTGCCGCTTACGGGCTAGTCCATCCGGGGACACTCAGTAATTTTTTTAAAGAAAAGTTGAATTGGGTCTTTATTGAAATTTACTGCTGCAAAACTTAAATAAAAATATAAAAATATATATTTTTTTAAGGTATAACAATCAAAAATTGGATCCAAATGAACGATTTTGAAAAAATGTAAGTAACAATATCTCGAAAACCAATAATTTTATACTAAGTTCATTTTCATGTTTTTCTGAATGCTTATGGGTTGTTTCATCAGCTATTTCAGTATCATCGTTGACTTTCCGAACACCCTGTACATAATATTTTTAAAATAAAAATTTAATAAAGTACGTACGTCCACGGATGGGGTTAACAAGAGGACAAATGGACCAAAAACGAAAATGTTGATTTTGTATACAGGGTTTGCAAAAAGTTAAAAAACATGATTTTTCTACAAGAATTAACTACCTTTTTTTTTATTTTAAAGCAAAATATCATGTAAAAATATATTTCGAATGGCATTTTGAATAATTTTATTAAAGTTACAAGGGTATCAATCTAAGATGTATAAAACTGATTTCAAAGTTATCAAAAATTAATTATTTTAAATTTTTATAATAAAATGACCTAAAACACTTTTATAATTTGCTCTTCAAACACCTGCTTTTTCCTAATTCCTACAAAACACCATTATTCTAACTGTAAGCGCCAGTTCTCGCCAAATTATGGCTTTCAATAAAAAACAATTATTATTGTTTATCAATTACAAACATGATTCTAAATATATTTCTTTAATGACATTTTGCTAAAAAATGTAAAATACAGGTAGTTTACTCTTAAAGAAAAATCATGTTTTTAAAGTTTTTGCAAACCCTGTATACAAAATTAACATTTTTTCTTTGTAAATGCCATTTTTTTACAAGCAAAATTTTAATGAAGAATGATTTTTTTCGAAAAATGAAATTTTTGGTTCATTTGTCCTCTTATTAACTTCATCCGTGGACAGTCTGTATAAAAATATGTTTTTGATTAAGTCTATTTTGATATACGTATCTCTATTCATATGAAACATAAATTCGATGTGTTTGGAGCCAAATTGCTATATAACAGCCTCACCATATGCTGCTAGAAAACACAGCATTTTAAACATATTTTTCCAATAAATCATAGGACAACGGCGTCAGCAGTTTATTTGTATTAACGCGTCAGCATTTTAAAAGATACCACATTGTTACAAGAGTATACATTGACAGGAAAAATGTTTTTGCATTTTAAAGACAAGTTAATTATAATAAGTACGGCAATATGGTTAATTTCTGTTTATTTTTTTAAAGAAAAATGCCTGCAGAGTTGTCAATTATTAGCTAAAGAATAAATGGATACACGTTGAAATATTTTTATGAATAGGATTTATTTTTAAGTATAATTAATTGAGTCTTTCCGCGATCTTAAAGTTGTGCTGTCACGTTTCGTAGGAGGCTACATAGCTTCTCTTGGTAGGCAGCTGAAGGAGTTGTACGGGCGTTTCTGTGCCCTTGGTAATCGAGAAAAGACTCACGCTAAATTGATAGCTTCTTTTTCTGGAACTAAGTGCTGTGAGTGAAGATTCCTAAAAACCTGATGTTTTTATGTTAACAGTGTGCACGTGTGTTCGTAACGGCCGCGGACGGTGGCGCCCTCTTCTAGAAGCGTCAGCATGTGACAGTGAAGGTTATGCACAATACCAGTAGCCAAAGTCGATTGATGAGATAAGGTCACGACATTCGCCATATTGGCTAGCGCGGCTGTGACGTCAAGTCGGGCCATTTTCGCCATGTTTGATTTTAGGCAGATCAGTGGCGTAGAATTAAGGAGAAAACAAAAATGAACTGTATGTTGTAAATAAAATTTATTGGATTATTTTAAAAGGCATAAATTAAAACAAAAACATAAATGTGGTTTAAATGTTGAAAATTAAAAATTATCAAAGCGACGACAGGACGATGAGGTACCTGGCAGAGCAAAACATTTTCCATGGTTCCGTAAGTCAAAAACCATTTTAAAAACTGTGTATACAGGGTGTCCCCTAATGAATGGTACACAGAAAAACCACAGATTTCTTATGTCAAAATATTAAGATTTAACTAGATTTAACCAAACATACCTAATATCCAAAAGTTTATAATAAGGAAGATACGGGGGTGTCATAGTAAAAAGAAAAAGTAAATTTATTTCGACAATTGTTCCCCCTTTTTAAATATCTTAATAAAACGGTATAGAGGGGTTTTTAAACATTAGCTTTTCAGATCGAATATTTATTTTTGTGTGTAGACTAGAGGGCGATGGATACACTATTTAAAATTCTCTAACACTACCCAATTTTTTGTTACTACTCTGTATGTATGTAAACTAGTAAGCTTCTCTATGCTTTCTGCACAAAAAAGGTATACTTAGTAAGAATCGGTCTTGACAACCGTTTTTAAGGTATTCACGTTTTAGTTGTTCAGTGCATCCGAAAGAATGTACCTTCAATAACATCGTATTATCTATAATTACAACTGCTCAGATATAAATAGCTGATATCTAAAAACTCCTGGATACCGAGTTTTATTAAAATGTTTAAAACATATCAGAAATTATCGAAATGCATGAATAAAAAATATTTATATCCCTTTAACACCCCGTATCTTCCTTATCATTAACTTTTGGATATAGGTATGTTTGTTTAAATTCTAAATGGGTATTTTCGCATAAGAAATCTGTGGTTTTTCTGTGTACCATTAATTAGCAGACACCCATCTGTATCATATGTATATAAAAATACCAAAGAATGATAAAAACTATTTGACTAAACACTATCAAAATCTCTAAAATAAAACGAGTCCGAACCAATAATATGTGAAGTCTCTAAACTAACCAAAAACATTAACAACTGGAAATCTTTGCAAAATATACAACCAGAATGAAAATGGCAAATTTCTACAGTTTTTACCAAACAAAGCTTCGACAAGGCACGACTCTGTTATCAGTTGATAATGCTACCAACTTTGAACAGAACTGTCAACCGAAATCGTAATTCTCACACCCTCACGTCCCTGACAAAAGCTATCCCCGGTCTTGCTTATGTCTAAACCCCTTCTCATCGAGAAACTCTGACCAGTAGCAGTTTTTGGATTGACAGCTACAATGTATGCATTGAATCGATTTATTTCGTATTGAACAAAAGTAAATATTTGAATAATTTAAACCGGAATTACGGAAAGCTCGACCATCCAGATTTTCCACTTACGAAGCCCTGGAAAGCATCGTCCGGAAGGGGAGAGCTGGTTAATCGTCTTGCAACGGGATCAACAGCAGAGAAAGCAAAGTATAATTATTAGGGTATCAAAAATCAGGCCTTTTTATGGATTTAGGGGGCGTCTATAAATTACGTGAGACGTTTAGGGGAGGGTAGATGGGGTCGAGTTGAGTTTTACTTTCTTTAAAAACTATTACCCAAAAGGGGCTTTAAATCACTAAAAGTCTTATATTACTTACCATGTTATAGCCATACCAGCAGCAAAAAATTTTTTTGAAAAAACGCAGCTCAAAAGAAATTAAAAAAAAAAATTGTGATAATGCCACTTAATAAAGCATAGTGGCTGTTCTGCATTTTAAGGTTTGTTTCTACAGCAGTTGAGGCTTATGCGCAGGAGATACAATTCGTCGGATTTTGTTTTGTGCGCATGCCCTGACAGTTTGCGAACGGTTTCCAACTGCTGTAGAAACAAACCTTTAAGAGTACGACATAGGTTTATTTAAAGACTTCTTCTTAATTATAAGCACTTTTATTTAAAACACCCTGTAGATATTCTGCAAATAAGTTGCAAACATGCACAATATACTAATAACTTAAACTAAAATTAAAAATATTTTAAAAAACCCTGTATTAAATTGTTTTCTTAATACCATTCTACCAAAGAGTTTTCAATTATTTTAAAGATCTAAATTACAAATAGCTAAAAGCCTAAATGAATCCGGGAAAAAGCTTCCGAAAAATTGGAGTATTGGATTCAAATTGGGTCAGATTAGCAAGTGTAGACGTCAGAAAGTCCGCAGAACTAATGGGCCCAAGGAGCGGCCGTATAGATTTGGAAATAGCTGAATTTCAGTAGGTCATATTTTACTGGTTTTAGGTAATAACTATCCGCATTTAGAACACGGAAGTGCAAGGATACGTGATTTTATTACCGTCTTATTTGTCAAAACATACTAATTACAAAAAAAAGTCAAAACCCTTTGATATAGAAAAATACATGCCCATTTTTAAAATGTACTCCTCAAAAGAATTATCGCAAATGCTCGATTTGGTTCATAAGCTTCAATACAAAATACAAAATGTTTAAATTTAAATAGCCCTAGTCATCTTTTTTATATCAAGGCAATTAAAGAAAAAACATATTAGGGAAAAGTGAAGTCTATAACTTTTCCGTAACCTTTATTATTTACTGAAGCTATAACTTTATCGTAACTGTTACCAATACATCTTACAGGGTGATGATTTTTTTTAATGAATAATTTTTAATCGCCCTGTAAAAGGTGCTGGTAAAAGGAAAAAATCCCATTTGTAAATTAAATATACCCTAACTTTTTTTGATATTTTATAATCATAAATTTGACTATTCCCTTTCGACAGCACATCATACAGAGCGATTAAAAATTATTAATATTTTTCAAAATTATATTCACTGTAGGGTGTATTGTTAACAGTAAATACCAACAGTTACGCCAAGATAAAGCTTTGCCTTTCTTTAACATTATCTTTTTTCATTGTCTTGATGAGTTAACTATTTAAAGATTTATGGCCATTAAAATTAAAGTATTTTTGTATTACCGAAAGTTTTTGGAAGATATCAAGCATATGCGATAATTTTATTGAGGAGTATTTTTACAAAGCAACAAAACTAAAAATATCTATATTTATAAAATATACTATACATAAAAAATTAGGGTAAATAGGAGCAAAATTGACAAAGATGGAGCAATCTAAGTAACCATGCTTCATCCATATCTCTTATGAACGTTTTATTACACATTTTTAGTGCTCAGACTAACACAAAAAATATTTTCCGACAGCTCAAGTTTTTAAAGTCGGTACGCCTAATATTTTCAAAAGCACTGCACCGATCCTTTTAAAATTATAACCACTACCAAAGGCAATTGTAGTTTCTATATAGACACCCAGAACAATGCCAATTTTTGGTCATCAGCTTGGACGCTCGCTTCGTGGAACTTATAAAGCGGGTACCCATCGAGTCCACACGTAAACAGTACGTATAATTTGTCGCTTCATAAATTCAGCCAAGTCAGCGTCCAAACTGATATCCAAAAATTTAGCATTGTTCTGGGAGTTTATAGTGAAACTACAATAGTCTTTGCTACTACTTCTATAATTTGTAAACAATATTTATTTAATATTATGTTTTAACGTGATGTTAAGCCTTCGTGGATTGTCCAAAGATAAAAAAAAGTAGCTTTAAAAAAGTCAGCAAGTGGCCTGACAATTGTCCAACTACCGCTTTAGATATATTCCAGGCCTTTGACTAGATCTAGCACTCTGCTTAACAATATTTTTTTAAACAGAGAACTTTCAACAAATGGGGCACCCTCCACAATGCAAAACCTGCTGTCTTTAAAAGTACTCCTATGGCTTCAAATTTAATTTTTAGAATTGGTATAAATAAGTGGCCTCCTACTTATGTCAAGACACCAATAACTTTATATCAATGATTTAAATCTTTCTGGACTGCCACAAAACCTATTTTCTTACTGTCTTCCCCACCAAATTCAAACATTATGAGATTTTAAAAACCTATTTATTATTTTTCCTTATTTCTAAGAAATATTTTATGTATTAGCGTTATTTTAACAATTGTTTCTACAGCTAAAAATTTAGGCCAAACTTAATTACTTAAAATATTTGTATTTATCCAACATTCATTAAATTTAAATTTATTTTAACTGCCTCTAACACTTTCGCTGTCTATGTTTCTAACCGAATTATTTATTTTTAAGCCGTTGTAACAAATAAATTATAGGCGTCATAACACGTCAATCGTTTAATTATTAAATTGTTTATTAAATAGGCTATTCCAAGAAAGGTAACCATTAAAAAATTAAGAACACAAAAAAAACTTTTTTTTATCTTTGGACAATCCACGAAGGCTGAAAGCCTAAATACTAACGTACCGTGGGTGTCTTAAGCAGGGTAAGAGGAAGTTTGTTAACACGGGACTTAAAAACTTGAAGATTTGGGGGGAAGGAAAGACCTCCGCTGGCAGTAGGTTCCACAGTCTAGAAACTCTAGGGATAAAAGAACGAACGAAATGGGAAGTTCGGGGCCTGTCCAATTGAACCGTATAGGAATGCATACGCGCGGCACCACGAGTTTCTCTGTTGGGAGCTGCAAGAGGAGGGACTATACTGGATAATTCGTCGAAGCAGAAGCCGTAAAAGTATCTATAGAAGAGCGGTAGATCTCCCACAGCTCGACGATGGGCAAGAGAAGGAAGTCTTTGAGTAAGTAAAGGATCATTAATAAGACGAACAGCCCTTCTTTGAATGGCATCAAGAATGCTGAGGGTTGTAGGGGATGCCATTCCCCAGACATGAAAACAATATTCCAGAGAGGGTCGAATTTAGGACACATACAAAGTGTAAAAACTTACATGGCTTATAGAATTGTTATATTTTAATATTTAAAAATTGGGACATAAATTTTTTTAGTTCATGTGAAACCTAAATAAAGTATTTCTTATACAGGGTGTTCATTTAAAAACTTTCCACTCAAGTTATCTTCGAAACGAGACAGATTTGAGAAAATCGCCGAAACACGTCAAGATATTTATTGAGGGGAAAGTTTTACAAAAAATTGGACGGCGCCCCTTTAACCCCTTAGCCACCAGGGCCACCACCCTAAATTCTTAAATAAAAAGGCGGGTCGAGTGATACATCATTTTAAAGCTCCTGACGAGTACTTTATAACCCTAGAATATGAAGTCAATATCTTCACCTATTACAAAATGGCAGTACTTTAAAAATTACCTAAATACCTGATTTGGATGGCCATATTTCCGAAACTAATTAGGTTAGATGTACCTAATGTGGTGTTTTCTTAAAGCTATTTTAAAGGTCTTTTTAATGGTGATACTGGTAGTAATATACAGGGTAGAAGAAAAAGTACATATTTTTTTATTTAAGAACCCTGTATATTATTTTACCATTAAAAAGGTATTGAATTTTGTGCAAATTTTATATTGTATATGTATTAAATAAATTTAATAAAAAACATGTTTTTTGTTCTAAGGTAAGTTTATGAGAAAAAAAACTAGAAAAACAAAAGAAAAAAACATATAGCCGCAAATTTGGAAATATGGAAACTTTGCTGATATCACTATTCAATTCCACAATCCCAAATTTTGTAAATAAAGCGATTTTCAAGATATTTATTAGTTGCGCTAATTTTTACTCAACCAGTATACTTGGTGTCTATGGAGATTTATTTAATAACTTCCTAAAACTATTTTTTAATTAGCTATTTTTAAAAAGAGTATCTCGATGTATCGTTGATTATTTTACGTTTTTGTCGATACAATATTTGTGAAAACCACATAATGAATTGGATTGATGTGGTACCTAAATATCCCACATGCCATGTTAAGAGATTAATGCCCCGCATAGACGGCTTTGGCATCGCATGTGTAATATATCACACGCCTACAAATAGCGTATTTACTCTCTCTGTACATTGCATGCATATGCATACGTATCTTTAATAGAGAATATCGTGCGATCTCCATACAAGTATAAATATACAGGGAAACATAGGCGTAGGTATACAATTTTTTTAAAGAGACTAGAAACAAAGAGTGAATCAACCTTAAATCCGGAAATGTGCCACAATTTGAATCACGCGTTTTGGGATTTTCCGTCATGCGCACAAAGAAAATTGGTAACATTAGTGCAATGCCCATGACGCATAATCCAGGGAGAGTATTTACATTCTATACCATTATACAGATGAGTGCTATTCTATAACGTAGTATAATATGAATATTTTAAACGCGCATATGGTTTCTTCAAACAATACTGCGATACAGATAAGCGTCAATCTATAACATAGTAGGATTTGAACCCACAATCCGCTCGTATTTCTACTCCAAATTATACCGCGGTTCAGGATTTTCACAATAGTACACTGAACAAAATTATATCTTAAAACAAAAGCCTTAGATTTAATTTGAGAGAATTGTGACTTTCATATGTGTTAAAGAAATAGGATCTCAAACAGAAAAAAATATGTTTTCAGCTTTGCGTACTAAATTCAAAAGAAGGCGCTTTTGTAATAAAAATAACCTTATTTTATTTAGTGACCCCAATGGGTCTACATTAAAGAACGATGTATTCCGTTAAAAACATCGAGCGCTTTCCCACTGAGAGATTCTTTCTTTAAGACAAGATAGTAAATACCACAGACTGAAATAAAATTTAATTCAATTAAGATAATTATATTAAATAAACAACTAGTTCTCTTTTTGATAGTTAAGAGACGAATTCCTGCTTATCATGTCATTCACCGAGACCTCTCTTCTCCATCGATGATGCGTTTTGCCGAACCTCATAGGACTTATCAAACTGGCTGTCCCGGGTCCAAGTTGAATAATACGAATAACAAGTGTATCTTATAAAAAAACTTTCGTTGTTCAACGGTAGGATATAATCGTACCGTTGATACCGTACTAAAAAGCATAATTCAGTGAATACTTATATTAAAGAAATAGGTTCTTTGACATAAAGGTTAAAGATTTTGGTATAGGTTCTTAAAATAAGAACCAATTATTTTAAAGAAAATTCATTAATATTTTGATAGAAACATTTAATATTTCTTTTGTTTAAAATCTTAAAACTTATATTTAAGATATTAAAGAGCTTAAATCATAAATCTTTAGGTTCTTATTTCTTGATTCTGATATTCTTAAAATAATACTAAGGATATTGTAATTTAAAGAATTTCTTTTACATTAAAGACATAAATTAAAGTATTTTTTCTCCCAGTTTAAGAACCACTATTATTTTAAAGTAAGAAATTAATCTTGGTTTAAAAGCACAACTATTCAAAAAGAATGCATATTTTTAAAACCTTGTATTTGCTTAAAACAAGACATTTTTTTTTCTGTGTGTAGTAAATAGTTCTGTTGTGTTAATATAAAAACATTGTTAAAATTGTAATTTAAGATGGATGCAAACCTAGATGTCTTAAAAGATATTATTTATAGGAAGGATATAATTGAAAGTTATAATTACGTTGGTTGTAATGACTACGGTGTTATTATAAGAAGCAAAAATCGCCATAAAAGTAGTGAGTGGTGTGACGACTGGATCTGCAATTTTAGTATTGGCACCACAACAAACTGGATAGTTAGATATACTCACCCATCACTAAAAAAATTAAATACAAAAATGTGTTTAAGTGTCACCATAATGAATTCAACAAAGTTGCAGAATATAAAAAATGTCCCACTCGAATAGGAAATAAAGAATGCGGTGCCAAAATCGTATTTCCTTTCAAGAAAGTGAATCCAAATACTATAAAAATGACCCGCATTTAAAAGGTGGGCTAACTGCAGGTTTAAAAAGAATTCAGGCTGGTAGGCCAACAAAATTCGAAGGCAGTATCGTTAAAAAAGTGTTTCAGAAATCTGGAAGTGAATATAAGTTTAAATCAAACTAACCAGAAATCGCAATAATTTTTATATTACTTTTGTTTTTTGACATATGTTTACTTTGTTAGCTTAGAAATAGGCCATAAAAAATAAAGGTAACTTTAAAAAAAAATTCTTTTTGTATCGCGGTATAATTTGGAGTAGAAATAGGAGCGTACTGTAAGTTCATATGCTACTATGTTATAAATTGACGCTTATCTATATCGCGGTATGATTTGGAGAAACCATATGCGCGTTTTAAATATACATATTATACTACGCTATAGAATGGCACTCATCTGTATAATGGTATAGAATGTAAATACGCTTCCTGGATTATGCGTCATGGGCATTGCACTAATGTTGCCAATTTTCTTTGTGCGCATGACGGGAAATCCCAAAATGCGTGATTCAAATTGTGGCACTTTTCCGGATTTAAGGTTGATTCACTCTCCTTTTCTAGTCTCTTTAAATGCGCATCCGGGAAAAAGAGCTGTGTTTATGACAGCCGGACTGGCTAAAATTTGTAGAATATTGACTTAATAATATCAAACCATACACAATATTATTTAATTGGAAAAGCCTGATAATTTTTTATA
The DNA here is from genome assembly GCA_014170235.1 of Listronotus bonariensis. Classification (NCBI taxonomy): domain Eukaryota; kingdom Metazoa; phylum Arthropoda; class Insecta; order Coleoptera; family Curculionidae; genus Listronotus; species Listronotus bonariensis. The sequence continues at coordinate 57,437 of JACEGR010003562.1, read as the reverse complement.
TATACAATGAATACAAACCTCAAATTCCTAGCAAAACAAAAATAAAATCATAAGTCGCTGGTTGGAAAGATATAGGTGTTAATATAAATGGGGAATCCTAGACCTTTAGGATTGCAGTACGGCTGGTAAAAACCGAAAAAAACAAAACCGGTTAACCGAATATTTAAAAACCGATATTAAAAACCGGTTTTTAAAATCGAAAAACCGAAAACGGTTTTCAAAACCGATACACCGAAATCGGTTTTTAAAACCGAAAACCGAAAACGGTCTCTAAATACAATTTTTTTTCAAAATGCATCTTAAAATAGGTTTTTATTTTTTATTTTACTTTTTTAAACGACTGGTTTATATATGAATAATTTTAACCAGCATTTTTAAAAAAGGTTTAATAATGTTCAAAAATACATTTTAATAAAAATAAATATTTTTGTACTATATTAAAAATGGGTTCTTAAATTTTTTTGTTACATATCTTTTAAAATTAAAATCGAATTTAAAAAAGTTTTATAAGAAACTTGCTCATTTTTGTATGTAGATTAAGATTCTAAATAAAAAAATGGAATTTCCTTTTGAAAAACAAAGTTGATATGAATATGACCCTAAAATTTTAGTCAAGGTCACAAACTAATAATACCATTAAATTTGGCCCTTTATTTCAAACAATTCTTACTGGAAACGTTTTCTTCTAAAATGCGCCGTTATTTGCCTGATTTGATCCGATTTTACAAAATGAACGGTTTTTTTTTTAGATATTGCGGTTTATATCTAAAAAATCAACCAAAAACCTATTAGTTGATATTCGAAGAACCGCTTTTCGATTTTGGTCCGATTATCCAAAAACCGGTATTCGAAAATCGATTATCCGAAAAACAGGTATTCGAAAACCGATTATCCGAAAAACCGGTATTTAAAAACCGCTTTTTAAAACCGGTTAACCGATATTCGAAAACCGGCTTTTCAAAACCGGTTAACCGGTATTCGAAACCGGTTTTCGAATACCGGTTTTCGGTTTTGGCCAAAACCGCGGTTAACCAGAAACCGGTTAACCGAAAAACCGGTTTCGGTTGCCAACCTTAGTTTGCAGACGATATAGTCGTTATTCATCACACATTCACACTTTTTCAAGGTCTTTAAAACTTTTGTGCACGAGATCAAAAGTTGACCAACCTCAATATATGTCATGCAAAAGACAAGTATATGGTTATACATATTTAGGCATTGAGATTATATAGACTAAAAGGGTCAGGCATGCCCAGCAGTGAACTCAAAACAGCTATTGACGATGATGATGACACCAAAGACAATTGTAGTTTTACTATAGACTCCCAGAACAATGCTAAATTTTTGGCATCAGTTTGGACGCTGGCCTGGTTGAATTTATGAAGCGGCAAATTATACGTACTTTTTAAGTGTGTACTCGATGGAAACCCGCTTCATAAATTCCACGAAGCGAGAGTCCAAGCTGATGACCAAAAATTTAGCATTGTTCTGGGTGTCTATAGTGAAACTACAATTGTCTTTGATGACACTGATATTAGATAAATATCTGTTGAAGAAAAAAAGGCTAAGTCCAAGAAAGTTTAATATAAGGAAAATTTAATATTAGTACGTCAAACATGTTTCCGCATGTATGGTAAAAAAAAATTAAGAAATGGAAGAGAAGTTTCGAAAGAGTCTCTGCATTATATATTATATTCTCATTCTTTTATCGTCACATAAAATTATTACTTGGAATATATACAGCGCGGTTTTTAAAAATTATCCACTCTAACTTTAGAATTGGGTAAAATATTAAGATCGGGTAAAATTTAGATCAAAAGGGTATCACTGAAACTATTCTATGGCGTAAAAATTATTATGATCACGTTGCCTCTTGTCAACGTCACAAAAAAAACATATTGCTTTACTAGATTATGCATAAATATCTACTACATCTTTCTCATAAATACATCTACATTAAAAAACTTTGTTCGTATGAATAAATATGTATAACGTTTTTATCTCCCCCATTATCGACGCCTATGCCTATAAATATGCTAAAATATTCGTAGAGCGATGACTTCAATACCTTCAGGCATAGAAAACTAAAATTGAATTAGGGCAGATTTACGCTTATTTTTAATGAACTCTGCCGGAATAAATCGCAAATTTGAATTTCGTTTTGAATAAAACCATGGGTGTGTTCTGCAAAACAAAACAATGGTATATTACATTACAAGTGTGGAAACTGACTAATTTCACATGAGTGGAAATATTGTTGTCAAACCCACAAGTGTAAAAAGTCATTTTCACACAAGTAATAATTTTTTTCTACAACTGCTATAAAAAGTGTCTAAAAACGCACGTCGAACAGGATCTGAAAATGACTAATTACACATAATGTATGATGTCAACCTCGGTGGTGTCAACCAGTCAGAAATATTTTATTTTCTGTCATTTAGTTTTGACAAAAGCGTGTGAAAACATTTCTCACGGTGTATGAAAAATTTTCGCACAGTCCTAGTCAAAAGTTAAAAGAATAAAAATAACAAAATTTACATATTAATCCTTATTTTCTGCTGTCGAAGAAAACGTATCCTGTGCAACACGTTTGAAACTTGAAACTGACTCCTTGCTCACTCGTATGACTTATGGCACTCGCCTACGACTCGTGCACAAACGTCATACTTGTGTGTAAAAAGTATTTTTTAAAACTTGTTGCACAATATACTATATTAGACTTGTGGGTTTGTCGCACTCGACTGACACCTTATGCAACAATATTTCAAATCGTGTAAAATCCATCACTTTCCACACTTGTAATATATTAATAATTAATATTGTTTACTTTTATAGAAAACGATATTCAAATTACAATGTTTCGCACGACCACAAATTATTCACAAAAAAAATTAAGTTTGTTTGTCTTAAATGAAAAATTATAAAACAATTATTAACTTTGCAACACTAGGGTGATATACAGGGTGGCCCAATTGTCTGGGAAAGTCCAATATTTCTATTATTTAACAAGATATGACAACAGTTTTTATAAAAAGTTGTAGGGTTTTTAAACATGCATATCCTAAAAATATTTTGATGTACATAGAGTGTTCCAAATAAAAGTTATGGCTAAGAAATTAGGTGTTTTAAATTGTATTCCCCATTTTTGTTTATGGAATCGGATTTCTTCAGTTCTGTATTAATTTTTAAGAATCGGTGGGTTTCTATTTTGCGATTGTTATACGTACATTATTAAAATAAAATTGCAAGCTTCTATCTTTAATAAATTTGTGCCCAAAGTTAATAGATAAGTTAAGTGGTTATTTTTAATATTAAAATAAATTAGAAAATCACTAAGTGAGGTCAGTGTTTTATAGTTTATGACTTCCACTCTAAAAACAAGTTTTCCATGTCGCTGCCAAAATTTAGATTTCAAAACAGGTAGTTTTTGACGTCATATTATGTAATATCGGAAAAATACAATTGAAAATTGGTAAAGAAGCTTTGAAAATCCGATAAATTCATACTAAAATACAGCGTGCCTTCAGAAGTTCTTAACAAATGGGAAATTTTTTTATTATTAATTTTACGAAAAAAGTTATTCTTTATAAAAAGTCCTGCTTGATGAGAAAATACATTTCCACAAAAATATTTGAAGGTTGGATGAACAGGGTGGCTTAAAAATGATTTGTTTCCAAATTAAAATAAGGGTTATTTCCTAACTACGGTACCAAACTTTAAAGGGTGATTTCTTATGTCATTTTATGAAGAAAAGTTTCTATAAACATATGTCCGGAGTTCCTTTGTTTCTGAGATACAGGGCGTTAAATATTTTTTTAAAGGTCTGTTTGTTTTTAAATATCCTAAATACGAAGCCAGATACAAAAAAATGTACTTTACTAAAAAGTTGTATTTTTAGTTGCTTTAAAGGAAAAAAATATAAAAACTACATAAAACGCCCGTAGCGTACAGTGGGCAAAACAGCTAATATGATTGAGAGAAAAATGTACGCCACTGGCTTTTTATGCAGTTTTTGTATTTTTTTTCTTTAAAGCAACTAAAAATACACCTTTTAAGTAAAGTACATTTTTTTGTATCTGGCTTATTTAAGATATTTAAAAACAAACAGACCTTTAAAAAAATATTTAAAGCCCTGACATATGTTTATATTAACCTTTCCTTATAAAATGACATAAGAAATCACCCTTTAAAGTTTGGTACCGTACTTAGAAAATAACCCTTATTTTAATTTGGAAACAAGTCATTTTTATGCTACCCTGTACATTCAACCTTCAAATATTTTTATGCAAATGTATTTTCTCATCAAGCAGGACTTTTTATGAAGTGACACTTTTTTCGTAAAATTATTAATAAAAAAGTTTCCCATTTGTTAAGATCTTCCGAAGACACGCTGTATACGTTGCCCAATTGCTTATTGTTATTGTATATAAAAGAAACCGGTACAAAGTTCCTTTATTTTCTATGTCCGAAAGATTTACAGTTATGGTGATACTGTTAAAAACAGTGTATTTCTCTAATGCCTCCTTCTTTTTATTTTTTAAACAAATCAATTAAAAAAAAAACGTTTGGAAATAAAATACATTCGTCAATACTATATTTTAAAGTAAAATTGACAAGGAAAAAAATTAAATGGAAGGGAAGGTCTCGTGGCACATCCTATAAAGCTCGTAACAAATACTTTTTAACCCTAAAATATAAAGTCAATACTTTTACCTACAGTAAAATGGCGATTATTTAAAAATTATCTAAATACCTGATTTGGGGGCCATATCTTCGAAACTAATAAAATTAGACATATACTTAATATGGTATTTTCTTAAAGCTTTTTTAAATTTCTTCTTATTTGCAATACTGCTGATAATATACAGGGTAGTTAAAGCACTTTGTTTATTATATTTCTATTAAAAAGATCTTTAAAAGGGCTTTAGAAAAACACCACATTAAGTATATATAACTCTATTACTTTTAAAAATATGGTCATCCAAACCGCTACTTGATAAAACCGTCATTTTCGGCGGTCTTTACTTAGCATATTTATTACTAAGCGTATGCATCGATTATTTTAAACTAAAATATTTCGAAAACGGTTGCTCCTAGCGTCATCTAATAAGAGTACCTTTTTACGTAAAAATTACTAAGGAATCCATTTCTTTTAACAAAAATGTAAATACAGGGTTGTACAAAAAGTCATGAGCCTTGATAGTGAGAATATACATGTGGCTAGCGCCCTCTACAAGTAAGAGCTAAATTAAGAACAAATTCAAATTTCTCATGTCAAAAACCCCCAGGTACCAATTTTCGTTCGGAAATCGGCATTATTTAGGAAATTATGCAGAAAAAACATAAATAAAAATAAAACTTTGACACCCTGTATCTTGAAAGCGAAGCATCTTAGACCACACGTTCATAGGAACTTTTTACCTTAAAAATACTTGAAAAATCACTCTCTGAAATATCGGACACTTATTAAATAACACCCTGTATATATATATATATATATATATATATATATATATATATTATAAAAATATTTTACTTCCTTTAAAGACAGTTAAAAGAAAACGTCCTGCTTTTCTATGCTATCCACCACGACTCTCTCCCCAGACCGGTTTCGCCTGCCTTACAGGACTCCTCAGTGAGGCTGTATCGAGTCGTGGTGAATAGCATAGGAAACCAGCGTCCTCTTTATTAGACAAGTTTCGTTGTCCAGCGGTAGGATATTAAATCCTGCCGTTGATGCCCTACTGAAATCGCATTCAGTAAATACGAGCATCAATTGTAGCGGGGTGGCTATGTATGTTAAAGCAAAAGGAAAAATTCCCTACTGTCTTGGTGTATAATAAAAATATTTTACTTCCTTTAAAGACAGTTAAAAGAAAACGTCCTGCTTTTCTATGCTATCCACCACGACTCTCTCCCCAGACCGGTTTCGCCTGCCTTACAGGACTCCTCAGTGAGGCTGTATCGAGTCGTGGTGAATAGCATAGGAAACCAGCGTCCTCTTATTAGACAAGTTTCGTTGTCCAGCGGTAGGATATTAAATCCTGCCGTTGATGCCCTACTGAAATCGCATTCAGTAAATACGAGCATCAATTGTAGCGGGGTGGCTATGTATGTTAAAGCAAAAGGAAAAATTCCCTACTGTCTTGGTGTATAATAAAATATTTTACTCCCTTTAAAGACAGTTAAAAGAAAACGTCCTGCTTTTCTATGCTAGACACCACGACTCTCTCCCCAGACCGGTTTCGCCTGCCTTACAGGACTCCTCAGTGAGGCTGTATCGAGTGAAAAGCAGGACGTTTTCTTTTAACTGTCTTTAAAGGAAGTAAAATATTTTTATTATACACCAAGACAGTAGGGAATTTTTCCTTTTTGCTTTAACATACATAGCCACCCCGCTACAATTGATGCTCGTATTGTTGCAAATTAACTTTGCAAGTTTTAAAAATAATAATTTTAACTCTATAATTCATACGCAAAGTTCATATCCAAGTGCGGTACACCTAGTACCGTGCAATATTTAAATGCCGATCTCCTGGCACTGTACAACCAATGACAGAGAACCGAAGGAACCACCTCGTCTCTGATTGGCGCTCTAGTTGATGCGACGCTCGCATATTTAAAGAAACCGTAAGCGGAGTACCCTCCGCATTTTAACCTGGGAATCCAAGCAGAGCACGTAAATCGGCCTGCTTTCTTGCAAATACATAGTCCCCAACATGACCAACCTTTTACAATTCATCAAACCCCAGATTAATTAAGTATTTTCTAATAATTAATAAAAATGAGCTAAAATATGAAATTGTCAGTTTGCGCAAGTCATTAGGAGGCGTACCCGTGAGTCATTTTGATGTTCAAGAAATTCTCGATCGCCAAATTCTGGGTTCCGCAAACGTTTCTGAAAATTTTATATAAACACTTATTTTGGGAAAACTATGGAATGAATTTTTCTTTTATAATTTTTTATTAATAGATCTAGGAAAGACCTTTATTTTAAATCCTCATTTGTCTTCCTAGGGTTTTAAATAAAGCCAGTATCAATAATTTAGTGGAAAAAATGTTCCCGAAAATACGTCCCTCCGCGGGAAAACCGCTGGGAAAATTTTATTTATAAAGGGTTGGGATTGAGGTTTGGTATTTAATTAGGGACGTACTTAAGCTATATTTTAAGATATAGCACAGGGTTTTAAATTAATTAGGTCGCGAATAAACCGAAATTTAAGGGTCGCGACTTCTCCGAAATCTTCGAAATTTGCGAACTTCTTAGGGCCGTCGCGAGAATCATTTCGGGGTGAAATGAGCGGTGTCGTGATTGGTCAGAAGCACTTTTTAGGGTTTCGGAACCGGCGAAAAAATATAAAAAGCCCATGTTTTTTACAGAAATCAAGAGAATTCATAGACGCTTAGTCCACGTCACATCGAGTCTTAGAAAAAATTCTCTCAGCATCCCTAAGTGCGTTTAGGCTACAATTGCTGATCGGTGCGCCTGTTAATCGCTCTCAATACACCCTAGACTTACACACACTAGGTGAAAAGAGGGATTAGCACTGTGAATTGGCCAATCTATTTCAAAAGCCAGTTGGTATTTGGTAGATTTTCCTTTTCTGAAGAAGTGAATTACTGATTAAGAAGATATCGCGACGCGGTTTTAATTACGGGTGATTAAGAGGTATAAGAAAGTCCGCGGAGTACGTGATCTGCCTACGACCGTACTCAGGAACTGGGATAGTGCTCTATCGTTCCAAGGTAAAAAGCTTTCTTTCTGAAAATCCGTTTCTCAGTTTTTCCGAGCCCATACGAAATTCAGCTGGTCCATAATTGTTGGTCAGTCCGGAAGACTAGTTTGGGATAGATCTCAAAAAACTACCTTAGAAAAACCGCCAAGCCAATGATAATTCTTAATTATTCAATCTGACAGTGATTTGCTCCAGAGAAGTCAAGACCTGGTTCGCACGCCCCGGCACCCACAGTACTTTTCATTCAAAGACATTATATTCGCTGATTTTGATTTTTCAATTTAAAAGCCGTGCAGTCCGCTAAAAATCAGTTTAAAAGACTATAAGTTCCTGATTGGACATTTTATAATTAGTGTTAATTTGTAAAAACTTAGTTTTTAGGAAAAACTCTTTTCCTGTATTTTTACTTGTTCATATTATTTGTAAGTCTTTAATAAGACATAATCAGCGTTATATCTTATATACTTTGTAATTAGCCATTTTGAGCTAATTTTAAAATTAAAATTTTTACTAATTAGTCTTTAGTTTTTAAGTATTAAGTTTTTGTATTATTGAAGGTTGAAAGCTTATTTATTTTGTGTTGGTTACACTAATAAGGGTTTTCAAAATTCGCTAATTGCTTTGATTAATTACTTTTACAATTAAAAGGCTAATTTGATTTTTATTTAGTCTTAGACTAATCTGGATTGATGATTGGCTATCTAGATGTATAGCTTATTATTTTTAAAGCAAAAAGCTTTCAATCTTGTTTAATTTTGGTATTTGTTGTTGAGTTAGAAATAATTACTATAAAACGCTTATTTAACAATTAACGATTACTCGTTAATTTTTATAAACAATCAAACTACGAGTGATAAAAATAAACACTAAAGTGAAACCCGCCATATAAACATTAGTGCCGTGATAATTTAAAAACAATAAGCACAAGTAGGACTTTATGTGCAAAAAGGGAAATTAGGCATTAACAAAGTTAGTTTGTTAGAGCAAAAAATCAAATACTTAGTTTATAGAGCATTGTAAATATTTTAGCTTTTAAGTTTTACACATTGTAAAGAGCTCTATAAAATACGCAAGGACTCCCCTTTTCTCCCCTTAAGGACCGACTGTCCAATAATTTTCGCTCTGAGTGCCCTTTCCTTTAAAATAAATATTTTCTTTGCTAATTTCCATTATGGAAAGAATTTCAGGCATGCATAGATTTTCATCAGAGGCTAATTTAGCCCACACCTCTTACAATCAGTCCGGCACGCATCCCCCTTTTAATAATTCCAGTCACATTGGGGCGGCGAACACTATTCCTAGTTCGCCGGGTGGAAGGCGGGTTTTCCCCTCATCCTACGGGATGAGGCCTCATCACGAGGCCATTAATGTGACTAACCCTGAACCGACTCATTCATATGGGTCTGACGAATTCGCAATGTTTAATTATAATAATAATAATGATCAGTTTTTAAGGCCGCCACGCCGGATAGAAACCAAACAGGAACATCCGGGAACCCGGGAGAGGTTGCTAAGGCAACCCGGTCTGGGCCGGTGGAACCAAGTAGGGTGGCGGATGCTGTAAGGTTTTTGAAACTTTAAGCATAGCATCGGACGACAGCGTAAGTGGGATACACCCATTTAGGCCGGCCACCCCTGGCTCTGAATATAACTATATCCAGGATGACCAGCTGCGATCGCGGCGTGATCTGGAACGATTTAATTTAGGGAAATCAACCTATACGGTGAAAGATCACGTCCGACATTGGCAACAGTATTTACTGAATGCGATTTCAGTAGGGCATCAACGGCAGGATTTAATATCCTACCGCTGGACAACGAAACTTGTCTAATAAGAGGACGCTGGTTTCCTATGCTATTCACCACGACTCGATACAGCCTCACTGAGGAGTCCTGTAAGGCAGGCGAAACCGGTCTGGGGAGAGAGTCGTGGTGGATAGCATAGAAAAGCAGGACGTTTTCTTTTAACTGTCTTTAAAGGAAGTAAAATATTTTTATTATACACCAAGACAGTAGGGAATTTTTCCTTTTTGCTTTAACATACATAGCCACCCCGCTACAATTGATGCTCGTATTTACTGAATGCGATTTCAGTAGGGCATCAACGGCAGGATTTAATATCCTACCGCTGGACAACGAAACTTGTCTAATAAGAGGACGCTGGTTTCCTATGCTATTCACCACGACTCGATACAGCCTCACTGAGGAGTCCTGTAAGGCAGGCGAAACCGGTCTGGGGAGAGAGTCGTGGTGGATAGCATAGAAAAGCAGGACGTTTTCTTTTAACTGTCTTTAAAGGAAGTAAAATATTTTTATTATACACCAAGACAGTAGGGAATTTTTCCTTTTTGCTTTAACATACATAGCCACCCCGCTACAATTGATGCTCGTATTTACTGAATGCGATTTCAGTAGGGCATCAACGGCAGGATTTAATATCCTACCGCTGGACAACGAAACTTGTCTAATAAGAGGACGCTGGTTTCCTATGCTATTCACCACGACTCGATACAGCCTCACTGAGGAGTCCTGTAAGGCAGGCGAAACCGGTCTGGGGAGAGAGTCGTGGTGGATAGCATAGAAAAGCAGGACGTTTTCTTTTAACTGTCTTTAAAGGAAGTAAAATATTTTTATTATACACCAAGACAGTAGGGAATTTTTCCTTTTGCTTTAATATATATATATATATATATATATATATATATATATATATATATATATATATATATATATATATATATATATATAATATATTTTTTTATTATGAAATGGCAATTACAGAAGTGTGCAAAAAAAGAGTTCAAAATCTACCTTTAAATTTTATATTGTCACCCCCAATATTTTATCTTATTTCCATAGTATAGTGTATCTCAAAGTATATCGCTTTGGCTTTTGACGGGCAATACCCCAATAAACCTTTTATGATTTTATGACCTATTGTTATTGGGCAAACCCATGAGTTTATAATGACAGTGGTGGGCCAGGTATAAATATCTTTTCGAGTTGAGGACTCTTACATTTCTGTACAAAACAACATAAATCGTATTGTAATTAATCTCAACGATGACTCTGATAGTGAAACAGAATTAGATTTAAATATTTAGATAAAAATGTAATTACGTATAGATAATATAGTTATAAATTTATTTATAATTACTAAAACTTTGCATATATTCAATTTCTTGAATCTTTATATTATTAGGGTCCGTCCCTAATGTTCTGCTCTTTAATACCTACTGATCCGCAGTTTTATTGCTGTCGGCAGGTATATTGGAGTATTGCCGTCAAAAGCCAAAGCGATATACTTTGAGATACACTATACCTTATACTCCAAATACAATGACGCCTTACATATTATTTTTACACTTTTGATATACAATTTTTAGTTTTTAAAATCCAAACTACAGCTCAAGGGTTATTAAATTAATTTACTGTTTTTTACCTTTTCCTACACGGGCATTAAGAGCCTATTTAGGGCCATAAGTCTTTTTCTGCTTTGTTAACCTATCCTAAAGGAGTATTTTGATACAATAAAGTCAATATTTTAAGTATGACTGAAAAAAAAACACAAAATAAATTAATTATTAATTATATAAAAATGGTTATAATATAATTTTAGAGTCGTCAGAGAAACCGTCAAAAATAAAAGACAATTAAGTTCTCTTTTTATGGGTAACCGATTTCAAATTAAACATTTTAACGTGTTTGGTCATGCCCCTCTAGATTGGAATTTATACAAGTAAATATTTTGACGCATAAATGTCAAAAGTGACATGTAAGGCGTCGATGTATATGGGATTTTATATACTACCAAAAACATTAAACGAAAGTGTTTTTTGGGTAAATTGAAACAAATATAAAAAGCTAAATAGACCACTAAATGGATAGTAATATTATCATATACCATATACCTACATAATAAGTTCCATTTTTTATCTGAAAAAATTAAAGGGGGGAATCACCTCCAAAAACCCGGTATATTCTCAGATCTGATAATTAAATTTAATATATTTTTTTATAGCCCTAAAAGGTAAAAAAATGTTTATTTTTTGAACAAAGAATTAAAAAAAAATCTAAAACAAGAGACATGTTTTCAAGTCATTTTATCAATAACACAGAATTAAAGTGCTCGCCAAAAAAATCGGGACAAGCAATTTTTAGCACCATATTTAACTTGTAGTAACTTTTGAAATAAAAAATATTTTTAGCTGCGGATTTCGGTTTGCTAAAGCCTATTTCGTCTAGATGACATGGCGCAAAATGATTTTTGAAAAATAATCAAATGTTCATGGTATACAGGGTGGTCAATGAACAGATGCAAAATTACAAAAAGTTTAGAGGTGTGTGATTCCGGTAATTTTTTTTTCGCATTTAATTATAGGTCATTAGTTAAGTAATATCAATATCTCTAGACGTTTTTGCCAGTTTTTTGATTACAGCCATTTAGCCCCAGAGACACTACTAAACAAAAAATGTGTCAAAACTTTGCTACCAATATCTTTAAAACGCTGTAACTTAAAAACGGCTTTACCGATTTCCACCAGGTTTTCACATTCTGAAAGCTTATTTTCTAGTTCTTTTTATTACCTAACCACTTTATTGGTAAATGGCCATTTCTATAAAATACAGGAGTCAAACAAAAAGTAAAGATAAAATTGCACAAAATATGGCTATTGTTCGTTTTAAGCTATGACAATTGGGCTGTACGTTGTTGTTTGGTTTGAAATTTGGTCAATATGCAGCTTCGGTCAATACCTCTAGACGGTTTTTTTACTTTTTCGATTAGTGCCTTTTGGCCACAGATACGCTACCAGGCAGATCCATTGTCCTAAAATGTGTCTTTGTGGATTTTTGATGTGATCTGGAAATTTTAAATTAATTACTACCTAATGATGTTTTTTTTGTACAGGGTAATCAAACAAAACTGACTCTTTCATTATACAGGGTGTTTTAGATTTTAATAGGAAAAATTTAATAGACGATAGAACATGAAAAAATAAAAAAGTCTATATAAACATGTATGTTTTGAAGCTTCGTTCTCGAGATACAGGGTGTTAAAGTTTTGGAAAAAAATAGTTTTTTATTCATAGCTCAAAAATCCCTTGGCTGATTTTCCTTAAACTTGACAGGTTCATTCACACACAAATCCCTGTATCTATTCGCATTCATAGTCTCACCTATCAAAATACCCATTTCCGTTCTTCCATTACTCATGATACCACCCCATACAGTAACACCACCCCCACCAAACGCAACCCTTGCTTCCATATTCTGCTCACGGTACCTTTCATTCCTCTCCCCCAAACTAAGATTCGTCCATCAGATGCATGCAAATTAAATTTACTTTCATCCATTTGTATGTGTAAAGCAACAATTATTATTTAAAAAAATGAAAACATTAAATGTATGTTTTAGGAGGCCACTAAAGAACAGGAATTTTTTTATTATTTTGTGTTCTCGAAAACGAAGCACAATACGAAAAAACATTTAAAAACAAAAAGTTGTATTTTTCTTGATTTTTTCTATAGGGCCAAGCAATAAAGTATTAGTTTTTATTTTTTTTCTCGAAAACAAAACAAGATACGAAAAATTAACAAGAAACAAAAAGTTGTATTTTTAAATGCTTAATATAAAAATAATACAAAATTTAAAAAGCAGTGGCGTACCATTATTTTTCCATCTTTACTAACTAGATTGCCCTCTGGGACGCCACTGCAATAATTACGGTAAATCTTATTACATCAAATGATACCTCTTATCATGAGAAACAAACCTATCAAGTTTAAGGAAAATCGGCCAAAGGATTTTTGAGCTAAGAATAAAAAACTATTTTTTTCCAAAACTTTAACACCCTGTATCTCGAGAACGAAGCTTTAAAACATACATGTTTATATAGACTTTTTTATTTTTTTCATGTTTTATCGTCTGTTAAATTTTCCCGATTAAAATCTGAAACACCCTGTATAATGAAAGAGTCAGTTTTGTTTGATTACCCTGTACTGAAAAAAATCATTAAGTAGTAATTAATTTAAAATTTCCAGATCACATCAAAAAATCCACAAAAGACACATTTTAGGACAATGGATCTGCCTGGTAGCGTATCTGTGGCCAAAAGGCACTAATCGAAAAAGTAAAAAAACCGTCCAGAGGTATTGACTGAACCTGCATATTGACCAAATTTCAAACCAAAACAACAACGTACAGCCCAATTGTCATAGCTTGAAACGAACAATAGCCATATTTTGTGCAATTTTATCTTTACTTTTTGTTTGACCCCTGTATTTTATAGTAATCGAGAACGAAGCTTTAAAACATACATGTTTATATAGACTTTTTTATTTTTTTCATGTTTTATCGTCTATTAAATTTTCCCGATTAAAATCTGAAACACCCTGTATAATGAAAGAGTCAGTTTTGTTTGATTACCCTGTACGAAAAAAAATCATTAAGTAGTAATTAATTTAAAATTTCCAGATCACATCAAAAAATCCACAAAAGACACATTTTAGGACAATGGATCTGCCTGGTAGCGTATCTGTGGCCAAAAGGCACTAATCGAAAAAGTAAAAAACCGTCCAGAGGTATTGACCGAAGCTGCATATTGACCAAATTTCAAACCAAACAACAACGTACAGCCCAATTGTCATAGCTTAAAACGAACAATAGCCATATTTTGTGCAATTTTATCTTTACTTTTTGTTTGACCCCTGTATTTTATAGAAATGGCCATGTACCAATAAAGTGGTTAGGTAATAAAAAGAACCAGAAAATAAGCTTTCAGAATGTGAAAACCTGGTCGAAATCGGTAAAGCCGTTTTTAAGTTACAGCGTTTTAAAGATATTGGTAGCAAAGTTTTGACACATTTTTTGTTTAGTAGTGTCTCTGGGACTAAAGGGCTGTAATAAAAAACTGGCAAAAACGTCTAGAGATATTGATATTACTTTACTAATGACCTATAATTAAATGCGAAAAAAATTACCGGAATCACACACCTCTAAACTTTTTGTAATTTTGCATCTGTTCATTGACCACCTGTATACCATGAACATCTGATTATTTTTCAAAGATCATTTTGCGCCATGTCATCTAGACGAAATGGGCATTAACATACCGAAATCCGCAGCTTAAAATATTTTTTATTTCCAAAGTTACTACAAGTTAAATATGGTGCTAAAAATTGCTTGTCCCGATTTTTTGGCGAGCACTTTATTTTATTTTTGTTTTAAATGTTTATTTTGTACCGTAAATACTTTATGGTATAATTTCTTAAAGGTACTGGACCGCAATATAAAAAAATCATAATTCTTTATACTCTTTTCACATCTCACAACCACATTTTTAACCGCCACAATCTTGACGAAGACTCATTTTCAATCTTTTGTCGAAATCCAATTGTTTAATCGCAAAAACATAACCTGTACTTTTGTTCCGGGGATGCTGAAGTCGACGAGACGCACGTGAGAGCGAATCGGAGGCGGCGGCGCGACGCATCCAGACGCCCGGCCAGACTGCCGATGCCGACGCCGGCATCATCGTAACGGGCCACGCCAAAGAAGAGGGGTAATGCAACCAGAATGCATCACAGGATTTTGGTTTTTTAAACATTATTTAGCCCAAAATGCTTCTAGATCTTACGTTTAGTTTAAACCTAATAATTTATTTTATTATTAAAAAATATATTGTGTACCTAGGCTTATTAAAAGTTTTAAAGATTTAAACTTAAACATTTTGGCTGGCTGCAAACATTCTACTTTTAATCGGACGATTAGGGAGATGTGTGAGGTCGCCCTGAGGCCACGATTTTCGGATTCGATTATCTGAAGCAGAGTTTCTTTATGAGAAGGGGTTTAGACATAAGCAAGACCGGTGATAGCTTTTGTCAGGGACGTGAGGGTGTGAGAATTACGATTTCGGTTGGCAGTTCTGTTCAAAGTTGGTAGCATTATCAGCTGATGACAGAGTCGTGCCTTGTCGAAGCTTTGTTTGGTAAAAACTGTGGAAATTTCCCATTTTCATTTTGGTTGTATATTTTGCAAGGATTTCCAGTTGTTAATGTTTTTGGTTAGTTTAGAGACTTCACATATTATTGGTTCGGACTCGTTTTATTTTAGAGATTTTGATAGTGTTTAGTCGAATAGTTTTCAGTCATTCGTGTTTTTATATACATATGATACAGATGAGTGTCCGCTAATTAATGGTACACAGAAAAACCACAGATTTCTTATGCGAAAATACCCATTTAGGATTTAAACAAACATACCTATATCCAAAAGTTAATGATAAGGAAGATACGGGGTGTTAAAGAGATATAAATATTTTTTATTCATGCATTTCGATAATTTTTGATATGTTTTAAACATTTTAATAAAACTCGGGATCCAGGAGTTTTTAGATATCAGCTATTTATATCTGGGCAGTAGTAATTATAGCTAATACGATGTTATTGAAGGTACATACATACTTTCGGGTGCACTGAACAACTAAAACGTGAATACCTTAAAAACGGTTGTCAAGACCGATTCTTACTAAGTATACCTTTTTTGTGCAGAAAGCATAGAGAAGCTTACTAGTTTACATACATACAGAGTAGTAACAAAAAATTGGGTAGTTTTAGAGAATTTTAAATAGTGTACCCATCGCCATCTAGTCTATACACAAAAATTAATATTCGATCTGAAAAGCTAATGTTTAAAAACCCCTAGATACCGTTTTATTAAGATATTTAAAAAGGGGGAACAATTATCGAAATAAATTTACTTTTTCTTTTTACTATGACATCCCCGTATCTTCCTTATTATAAATTTTGGATATTAGGTATGTTTGGTTAAATCTTAATATTTTGGCATAAGGAATCTGTGGTTTTTCTGTGTACCATTTATTAGCGGACACCCTGTATACAAAGTTTTTAAAATGGTTTTTGACTTACGGAACCATGGAAAATGTTTTGCTCTGCCAGGTACCTCATCGTCCTGTCGTCGCTTTGATAATTTTTAATTTTCAATATTTAAACCACATTTATGTTTTTGTTTTAAGTTATGCCTATTAAAATAATCCAATAAATTTTGTTTACAACATACAGTTCTTTTTTGTTTTCTCCTCAATTCTACGCCACTGATCTGCCTAAAATCAAACATGGCCGAAAATGGCCCGACTTGATGTCACAGCCGCGCTAGCCAATATGGCGAATGTCGTGACCTTATCTCATCAATCGACTTTGATCTGAAGGTCGACTGATCATAGGTTTTTATGACCGCGACGCATACATTTGATTCAATATCGGATCGGACGTCACGTCAAACATATCATAAATTAGTCAACATTCAGATAATCTGTCAGATTGTCCGATTAACATTTATCTATGTAGAAAGTGGATTTAGTTACGATTTTTGACTACGTGCAATAAAGCTTATAAACGATTTAAATTATGATGCAAATATATTTTTCCCAAATTTATTATGCCAGTTCGAAATAGGCCTTACGTTGGACGCCCATTATACAGGGTGTTCAAGGACGCACTGTGGCGACCAATATCTTAAAAAATAGGCCTTGGAAAATTTTGAAAATGTCATTAGATCAGTAGGGGGCATACGACTTAAATACGACAGTGACTTATTTTAAAGTTTATGTTTAAATAACTTTCTGGCATAATTACATTTTAAACAAAAGCCTTTAATAGGATTAGGAGTTGCATTATTCCGAGAAAAAATCTGCTTAACTGGACCGTATTGGAATTGTGACAATTATTATACCTCTCCCCACCCCCTTTACCTTATCCTATTTATCATTAAAAATAAAAGTAAGTTTAAGTATAAATGTCGATTCCAAAAATGTATAGATTATATGGAAAAGTAACTATTTATATATTTTATGAGTACTGTTAGATACAGCTTTGTACCACTTAATATACAGGGTGGCCATTTAGAAACAAGACATAACAATATTTTAGGCACTCCGGTCATTTAAAGAAAAACACTCGGACACGTAAATTTTTAATTTTAGGGGAGAACATGTGTTTGCCACACAAAATCTTAAATAGTAGGGGGTAAAAGCGGCAAAAATGTTTCCCTCTAGAATCAAAAAATTACATGCCCGAGCGTTTTTTTTTAAATAAACTGAAGTGCCTAAAATTAGCTCTGTTTCGTTTTTAAATCACCAACCTGTTTATGGTGTTAAAAATATAATAGATGGATTTACAAAGCTGTTTTTAATTGTTTTAAAAAGAGGCTAATTAATTTTATTTTAAACATAATATACAGGGTGGCCCACCATATTCGACACGGTCTGTAGCTGGATAACCATGGGGTTTTAAAAAAGTAAATACTGGAACATATACAGGTCGGATAAGACCACAGTATAAAATTATTTTAGTCTATACAGGGTGTCTCAAAAAAGTGTGACGTATCAAAGTTATATTTTTTTAAAATAGAACACCCTATATTTTATGACGGTTTTAGATTCTACTTTAAAAAATAACTCAAGTTTGTTTTTAGTACTAAGTGTCTAGTTTTATTCGTTTTTGTGATATTTGATTTTTTTGAAAAATGCAGAGGTAAAATTAAATTGATTTTACTTTAACACTTTTAACACTTTAAACTTTAAAATATGTAACAAGATTAAAAAAGTCTGCCATATCATACGTAGGTCAACTCAAGATCAAATATTGTACAGGGTGATCAAAAAATAATTTCAACTTTTCAGAAAATCATATAGCCATATCTCTCTTATTTTAAATGGAACACCCTGTATTATTTTACGTTAAATGATGACAAATAAAATTCTCTTTTAAATGGTGTATAGATTGCCTATACCTATCTTTTGTGCTTTTGTAGTAAAATTTGTTTTTACAAATTTTTAGTCCAAATGTTTATTTAAATTAAAGTTGGCTGTGACATAGCAGCCATTAATATTTTTCTTAAGAAAATAACAACGACCATTTATTGATTACTAGTGTTTTAGTCAGTTTAAAAGAAATTTCAATTATTTTAATTAAAAACCCTTCTTCTACAACAACAAGATGATATAATACTGGTAGGATGTGAAAAAATGGTTTACTTTAGTCTAGAGTTAATCCTGAAAAATATTCCAGGAGAAACCATCTGATAACCCTAATAGTTGCTTTAAAAAATTTGACATAGTGATTATGGATAATGGAAGCAACGAGTTATAGGTCACAGAATGTCGTCATAAGTGACCAGAGGCGTTATTAGGATTGTCATCATTACCACATTCAGCTGAAATAAGTGTTATTGGAAGTAGCATTATAAGCAACTAATAATTTTTTTTCTGTGAATTTTTAAAAATAGTGGCAGATAATACAAAATCTTTTAATTTTGTGCTTTTTTCCAACAAATTTACATTTTGGCAATAACGGCTTAGTAAATAGGCATAGCTATATCACAGCCTACTTACAATTAAATAGACATTTGGAATAAAAATATGTTAAAAGAATACTAAAAAAGATAGGTATAGGCAACCTATACACCATTTAAAAGAGCATTTGGTTTGTCATCATGTGATGTAAAAAATACAGGGTGTTCCATTTAAAATAAGAGAGATATTGCAATTTGACTTTTAAAAATGGAAATAATTTTTGGATCACCCTGTATAATCTATGATCTCGATATGACCTACGTATGATAAGGCAGACTTTTCCTAATCTTGTAACAAATTTTAAAGTTTAAGGAGTTTATATTGTTAAAATAAAATTAATTTAATTGCACCCTGCATTTTGAAAAAAATCAAATATCACAAAAACAAATAAAATTAGACACTTGTTACTATTAACAAACTTAAATTATTTTTTAATGTAAAATCTAAAACCGTCATAAAATATAGGGTGTTCCATTTAAAAAATATACCTTTGATACGTCACACTTTTTGAGACATTCTGTATAGAGTAAAATAATTTTATACTGTGGCCTTATTCGACCTGTATATGTTTCAGTATTTACTTTTTTTAAAACCCCATGATTATCCAGCTACAGACCGTGTCGAATATGGTGGGCCACCCTGTAGTAAACATTTTAAATTATTTTATTAATTTTTACAGAATTCTCCATCATTTAAAGTGACTTACTAAATATTTGAATACTTACGATTTGGTAATTTTTTACTAAAGAACCATAATTGAAGAAACTTACCTAAAAAGAATAAATATAATTTAAAATAATACAATGCAAATAATTAAAGAAATATTTAATTAAATAATAAACCTATATTAAAAAAGTTTTTAGCTTAAATTTTTTAACAAAATATTAAACTTTGCTTAAAAACTAAGGGCAATTTAACACAGTCAACGGTCCATAACTAAGGGTTTATTAAATACTTATGATTTAAAAATTCAAATTATGCATGTTGTATAATGTAAACTTACAGGTATAACTAATAAAAAAACATATATTTTTCTTAATTTTATTCCAGGCGATTAAAGTTTTCTAAGTATGATATTTTGAAGTTCTACTAAGTGCAGTAATAAAATTTAAGTAAATTTATAACAAGCAGCGTAGCTAAATATTTCTTTAAGAGCTACCAACTTTAAAACTTTTAAAGCATCTTCCGTTTTTATTCGACAAACTCTTTAAAACGTCCCCTGCATCAACAAACTTAAGGCTAGTTGGGAATGCTAATAGTATGCAGCCAAAGGGGTTTATACAGTGAATTTCACTTAAAGCGAGCCACCCTCTATATTTCCGTTATTTGTACCGGGTGCCAAGGTTAGTTTATACAGGGTGGCCCACCATATTCGACACGGTCTGTAGCTGGATAACCATGGGGTTTTTAAAAAAGTTAAATACTGGAACATATACAGGTCGGATAAGACCACAGTATAAAAATTATTTTAGTCTATACAGGGTGTCTCAAAAAAGTGTGACGTATCAAAGTTATATTTTTTTAAATGGAACACCCTATATTTTATGACGGTTTTAGATTCTACTTTAAAAAATAACTCAAGTTTGTTTATAGTACTAAGTGTCTAATTTTATTGGTTTTTGTGATATTTGATTTTTTTGAAAAATGCAGAGGTAAAATTAAATTGATTTTACTTTAACACTATTAACACTTTAAACTTTAAAATGTGTAACAAGATTAGAAAAAGTCTGCCATATCATACGTAGGTCAAATCAAGATCAAATATTGTACAGGGTGATCCAAAAATAATTTCAATTTTTCAGAAAATCAAATAGCCATATCTCTCTTATTTTAAATGGAACACCCTGTATTATTTTACGTTACATGATGACAAATAAAATACTCTTTCAAATGGTGTATAGGTTGCCTATACCTATCTTTTGTGCTTTTTTAGTAAAATCTGTTTTTACAAATTTTTAGTCCAAATGTTTATTTAAATTAAAGTTGGCTGTGACATAGCAGTCATTAATATTTTTCTTAAGAAAATAACAACGACCATTTATTGATTACTAGTGTTTTAGTCAGTTTAAAAGAAATGTCAATGATTTTAAATAAAAACCCTTCTTCTACAACAACAAGATGATATAATACTGGTAGGATGTGAAAAAATGGTTTACTTTAGTCTAGAGTTAATCCTGAAAAATATTCCAGGAGAAACCATCTGATAACCTTAAAAGTTGCTTTAAAAAATTTGACACAGTGACTATGGATAATGGAAGAAACGAGTTATAGGTCACAGAATGTCGTCATAACTGACCAGAGGCGATATTGGGATTGTTTAAAAACACAAGTTTTATCATTACCACATTCAGCTGAAATAAGTGTTATTGGAAGTAGCATTATAAGCAACTAATAAATGTTTTTTCTGTGAATTTTTAAAAATAGTGGCAGATAATACAAAATCTTTTAATTTTGTTCATTTTTCCAACAAATTTACATTTTGCGATAACGGCTTAGTAAATAGGCATAGCTATATCACAGCCTACTTACATTTAAATAGACATTTGGAATAAAAATATGTTAAAACGGAATTTACTTAAAAAGTATAAAAGATAGGTATAGGCAACCTATACACCATTTGAAAGAGCATTTGGTTTGTCATCATGTAGTGTAAGAAAATACAGGGTGTTCCATTTAAAATAAGAGAGATATTGCTATTTGACTTTCTAAAAAATTGAAATTATTTTTTGATTACCCTGTTTAATCTATGATCTCGATATGACCTACGTATGATAAGGCAGACCTTTCCTAATCTTGTAACAAATTTTAAAGTTTAAGGAGTTTATATTGTTGAAATAAAATTAATTTAATTGCACCCTGCATTTTGAAAAAAATCAAATATCACAAAAACGAATAAAATTAACAAACTTAAATTATTTTTTTATGTAGAATCTAAAACCGTCATAAAATATAGGGTGTTCCATTTAAAAAAATAAAACTTTGATACGTCACACTTTTTGAGACAACCTGTATAAAGTAAAATAATTTTATACTGTGGCCTTATCCGACCTGTATATGTTTCAGTATTTACTTTTTTAAAACCCCATGGTTATCCAGCTACAGACCGTGTCGACTATGGTGGGCCACCCTGTATTTACACTGGGAATAGGTTGCGACAGATCCTCAACTTTTAGGCGGTTCGAGGTCGGGGTCGCAGGGAAGAGCACTCCACGGAGGCAAGACTGGGTAAAATCAAAGCTGATGATCAATCCAGTGGCGTCTTGAATTTGCGCATTTCATTTGCATTGTTTTGGAAGTGATATTTGTAAAGGTAAGTACTTCTGTGGATGCCCAGTAGATTTTTCAGAAAGAACTGTGATGTAAAAATAAAATTAACATATAAAAATATTACTTTTAAAGAGTGACAATCAAAAATTTGATCCAAGTGGTCGATTTTGACCCATTTTAACTGCAAATATTTCGGAAGCTAACATATTTTTACTGAGGTCATTTTATGTTTTTCTAAATGCCTATGGGTTCCGTCTACTCTTTCAGTATTATCGCTGATTTGCCGGCAGTATTCGAATAGGTACTCGGTATTCGGAATAATATTCAGAATACATTTGACTGGTATTCGAATAGATCTATTTGTTTGGTATTCGACCGAATACTTTTTTGGTCGGTATTCGGTATTCTGTATTCTGAATATAGTTTTTGAATATTCTGGTATTCAAATCCTGGTATTCGAATACTGGTATTCGAATATTGGTATTCGAATATCGGTATTCGAATACTGGTATTCGAATATCGGTATTCGAATACTGGTATTTGAATATCGGTATTCGAATACTGGTATTTGAATATTAATATTCGATTCCCGATATTCGAATCCAGGTATTTAAATCCTGATTTTAAATACTGTTTGATTATTTTTATTAATATTATTTTTTACGCATCTTAAGCGTGTTAAAACTTCTCGGTGGTTTTGCCGAAGCGTCGACGGGGTTAAGTTTAGTCATTGTAAAACTGCAAGACGAGACAGGACGAAATTGGATTACGTCTGCATTTGTGCGGTATTGTTATTCTATTTTATAAGTTGTAATCCCTGTTATCACTTGTGTGTAGGGTATATAATCCCGGGATCTCGCCCCTTTTACAGTCTCGAAATCTTCGAAATTAAATTTCTTAAGTCCCGGGATTTTCGGAATCAATAAATAAATTTAATTTTTATTCACAGTGAAAATAAAAAGTCAGTCATTTGTATTTCCCAGCTGATTTTATTTAAGATTACGTAAAAGCAGTGGAAAATATTTATTTGTATTTTTTTACCAATTTAAATGTTATTTATACAGGGGGTCCAAAAAAAAAACTTTTATAAAAATATTTTCTAGACGTCCCACTTGTGGAACTACACTACTGTTAAAATTTAAGAAATAGATAGTTTTTACAATTACTTAAAAATGCAAATATTTTTTAAGAAGCTGCATTTTTCTTACAAAAGAAAAATAAAAAAATAAAAAGAGTGTTGTTGCTTTAGATTTTTTTTTTAAAGTAGAACCTTCTTTTTTTTGCTCTCTAAAATTTTTTGGCCTTTAGTATTCATGAATACTCAATCCTGGTATTCATGAATACCGAGCATTTGATTTTTTTCTTGGTATTCGAATATATTCAGAATTCGAAACTTTTTTACGGTATTCGTATTCGTATTCGAATACCGAATTTCAGTATTCGACCCAACTCTGTTTGCCAGACACCCTGTATAGACTGAAAAAAATCTATTTCATTAAATCAAATTTACTAAGATTCATTTCATTAGATATCTTTATTTCGACACTTCTATCTGATTAATTCTCTTATGAAATCAGACAAAAACTCATTTTTTACTTAGATCATTATTAAAAAGTTTTCCTTCGCTTCTTTCTTATAATTTACCCATCAAGAATAAACTTTTCCTCAGTCTCAATCGGTATCGACATAACGATAAATGCCATAATGGAATCAGACAAAATTGAGAGATGGCAAAGATAAGAAAATAATTCAGGAATTGCGGGAGAGTGAAATTATGTGAAATAGCTTATCGACCTTGTTCGGTCGTGCGTGGAAGCTTTAGATAATGCACACAGAATCTATTCGAGTGCATCACGAATCTAAATGGAGAATTGGATGCTTAAATCAGTTCAAATATCAGGAAAAGTTTGTTTTTCGATCATATTTTTATCTTTAATATTAAAATTTCTTGTTAGTTTTCTTTCTCATAATTTAGTTGGAAACTTTTGAAAGTAAACTTTTATTAAGTAGGTAAATAGAATATCCTTTTTTGTTTTCGTTTAAATTTATTTTAAACTTAATAAAGAATTTTAGAATGACTAAAAAAAACAATAAATTAACTATTTAGGTCCACTACTCTGGTTAGTTTAAAGCAACATCTATTAGATCATGGATCATGAAGGAAATAAGAACACCAGAGTGGCTTTCCAGTGACGCAAACAGAGCGCTCCCGAGTAGCTCAGGAGCATTTCGTTCTACTTTATGGCGTTCCAGTGACGGAAAGTGCTATGCACCTGAGCTACTCCGTTTTTCTTTCCCCTTGCCCTCATGCACCAACCCTCTTTTGGTTTTTGTGCTTCAAACGTGTTTTTATGGATAAGGATGGATTTTTTAAAATTATTTATTTAAAATGGAATTAGATATGAAAAAGAGATTATTATTATAAAGCCAAGAAAGGTTAAAAACAACGAAATTTTAAAATTTAAAATAATTTATAAAGTATCTATCTTTCCTTGTCTAAGGATGCGTTCCAGTGACTAACTTTTAGAGCAGTTCAAGAGCTTCAAGCCCTGGAGCGTAAAGCACAAAAATTTTCGTCACTGGAAAGCCACCCTGGACAGCGTCAAGTCAAAATATTCATTAAGGGGGCGTCCATAAATTACGAATAGGATGGCAACGATATATCGATTATTTTTCAAATATCGATATATCAGAAATCAAATATAGATATTTAACTTTTTGATATATCGATATCAAATATTTTCGATATTTATGGTAAATGAGATAAAATTTAAAAGCGATTTTTTAACTTAAATTTTTAAAACTGCCAAAAATGTACTGTAAAATTAAAAAAAAATGGAGTAACAAGGCAAATTTTACTATCATGCCGTATTAATTTACCCACTACCTGTTAAGAAAAATCGGTTGTCTGCAAAGTCGGTTTACTGACGATAGTTGAACGTGACAACGTCATAAGAAAATATCGGACCGATGCTATTTATTTTAATGATGAAAGCACGATTATTCGACAATATATCACTGAACATATATTTAATATCGAAAGAATCATTACCTTTATCGCCGTAATCGTTGTTATAAACAATTGACACCATATTCACTTTTCACTGCATGCTCACTCAAGTAGGAGAGAAACAGATGTCGAACGACATGGAGATTGTGCTTTTTGTCGCTCGTTCCGCGCTCTCGCTTGCACTTTAAGCCTTAAATGAAACGCGCGAGGGAACGCGCAGGGGTAATGTTTTTGGTGTGTGCAGCCGAGTTTATCGAAATATAAGACGTTGTCACGTCAAAAAAATGTTATACTAGATAATTTATCGATGTTTTTCTCTCTTTCATTGGTCCAAAGATGCATGGATAATAATTTTAGATTACAGAAAAGCTTCTAATACAATCAGACATAATCGCATCATTCAGCTAGTTCAAAGAAAGAATGGGAATATAAAAAAGATCAGAAATATTTCTTAGCTTTATTACAACTATAAAACAGTAATAAAGAAATGAAAAGATAATCAGATGAAATCAAAACAAGCGTTCGACACAAATGATACTGTTACCTATCTATACTTTTTAATAAGCACTTGAAATCCAAGAAATCCAAACCAAAAGCGAAAAAGTAAAATAAAACTTTCCAAATTTTCAATTAAAGTGGTTTAATTCTAAATAAATTTAAATTTCTGATACGACTTTATTTTCAATTTCATTTTGCGCCTAAGTAACATGAAATATTCAATCTAAAATCAAACAGTTCCATCAAATGATTATTAGGAGAATGAAATGACAAAGGTTTAAATAATGACCTTAAATGTTAATGGTTTCCCAGTTCGAACCGATTAAATGGAATTAAAAACCTTCTCTGATTTGAATTTACCAGACTGGCGTTTTTTAATTGTACAAAGTAATTTAATTTATAGTGCTTTATAATCACAAAAAATATTACTTAGGTTTTTCATTTTTTAACTCTTATTTATGTGTGACATACAATTGGATATTACTGTGGCTTTAGTGAGATAGTAATTAAAAGAAATTAAAGTTAACAGTACATTACATACGAGGTCGAAAAAGTTTTATTATTTTCAAGAAAAAAGGATGGTTTACAGAGGAGTGGAGCGCCGAGTTGAACCATTTCTCAAGAAAGTAATGAAACTTTTTACCAAGGTTTGTATGTACAGGGTGGCTCTTTTTCGTTGACCTTGCAGGGTACATCAAAAACTAAAAGAGGTAGAACAAATCTGATTGCGCAATCTCGTTTTAAATTTTGAATCAAATTCAATGGTAAAAGCGAATCATAGCCAACTTGATTCGTTTTGGAGATACAGTGTGTTTTTCAAATTTTGTCAGTTTGGCCAGGCAATTGTAACTCGCTTGATATAAGGGATAGAAAAAATGTTAAAAGGAAAGTTTTGGGGATTTTTACGTAGAATTCAGTGGAGTACCTACATTTTTTTAATTGACTTTTATTTTAAAGTTATAACACAAAGTTGTTTTTTTTTAATGAAACACCCTGTCTATTTTATCACCAATAGAAATGTCTCCTTAAAAGCCACATTTAATATATTTAATTTGTGATAGTTTCGGAAATATAGCCATCGTCCGGAATTCGATAATAAAATAGCATTTTTTAAATAATTTTATGCAACAGTTTCGAAAATATGAGCACTTGAGGTATGTTCCTGGAAACGAACACTCTGACAACGACCCGAGAGATATGATCTGAACCAGTCCAGGATCGCTCCTCTAAACCCATAGATCTCGAGCTTGCTCAGCAGTATTTCGTGAGAAACGCAGTCAAATGCCTTCGTTAAGTCACAGAGACACCGCCGAAACAACCTCTCTCGTCATTTAGGCTCACATATAAGTCCTCAAGAAAGTGAAACATAGCATCCCCAGTGTTTTCAAAAACTGAAAGGCAAACTGCGAAATGGAGAGCAAGTTGTGCTTTTCTAGAAAACTAATTAATATGTTTTTAAGTAAAGGTGTCACAAACAGCAAACATGTCTAAAAATCAGACTAGAGGTCAAGTTTTGAGTTTGTTGAGAGAGAACTGCTGCTGAAGTTACATTCAGCCCAAAGGAGAAAAGTTAACTTAACTCCCGTAAGCCAAAAGTAAAAGTCAGCAAAGTGACACTTGAAATGTCAATTTTACATACATGGTTGTAAATAAAAGAACCTCAAAGTACAAACGCGAAGTTCAAAAATTACACTAAATTTGTATTTATCACTGTAATTACTAAACATGCTGTAACGTTACCGTGGCTGTCGTAAGAAGGGTAAGAGGAAGTTTGTTGGCACGGGACTTGAAAACTTGAAGATTGTTGGGGGAAGGAGGAACCTCCGCTGGCAGTAGGTTCCACGGTCTAGAGCCTCTTAGGGATAAAAGAACGAACGAAATGGGAAGTTCGGGGCCTGTCCAATTGAACTGTATAGGGATGCATACGCGCGGCACCACGAGTTTCTCTGTTGGGAGCTGCAAGAGGAGGGACTATACTGGATAATTCGTCAGAGCAGAAGCCGTAAAAGTATCTATAGAAGAGCGATAGATCTCCCACAGCTCGACGATGGGCAAGAGAAGGAAGTCTTTGAGTAAGTAAAGGATCATTAATAAGACGAACAGCCCTTCTTTGAATGGCATCAAGAATGCTGAGGGTTGTAGGGGATGCCATTCCCCAGACATGAGAACAATATTCCAGAGAGGGTCGAATTTGGGACACATACAAAGTGTATAAATTGGAAGGAGAAAAATACTTTTTGGCTCGGAAAAGAAATCCAAGCTTTTTGAAGCCGCGGTGGCTATAGATACAATGTGTTTATGCCAGTTAAGGTTATTCTCAAATGTGACGCCCACAAGGTTAAATGTGTCCCCGCTCTGCAAAACCTGGCCACTCATAAGCAAAGGATGAGTGTTTGATGATTCTTTTCGCGACAAGGAACATGATTGTGTTTTTGGATGCATTAAATGGAACGAGATTTTGGCGCCCCAATCCAATATTAAATTGAGATCCTGCGAAAGAGATATCTGCATCGCCCTGCGTTTGCTTTCCAAATCGGGTTGAGGATTGTCTTGGGAACCCGAAAAGTGGAGTGAAGGTACTATCGTCAGCATAACTATGAATGGGATTGGTTGTGGAAGAAAGAAGGTCGTTGTAATTACTAAACATGCTGTAACTGCAAGCAATATTGCATTAACAACATAATTTTAGTAAATACACTATAATGGTAGAGTCATAATTAAATATCACATAGTAACTGTCAGGTCTATCAAATTTTAAAAGATATTTAATTCATATAAAGCCGCCGCTTTGATTCTTAATAGGAAATCTCGAATATTAAGAGACTGATTTCGGTGAAAATCTACCACTGTTGCAGGGGAATAAGTAAAAAACTTCTTTAAAGGAAATCAATACGACCATTTTTAAAATGCGTTTTAACCTTCTTTCTTCCACAACCAATCCCATTCATAGTTATGCTGACGATAGTACCCTTCACTCCACTTTTCGGGTTCCCAAGCCAATCTCTCAACCCGATTTGGAAAGCAAACGCAGGGCGATGCAGATATCTCTTTCACAGGATCTCAATTTAATATTGGATTGGGGCGCCAAAAATCTCGTTCAATTTAATGCATCCAAAACACAATCATGTTCCTTGTCGCGAAAAAAATCATCAAACACTCACCCTTTGCTTATGAGTGGCCAGGTTTTGCAGAGCGGGGACACATTTAACCTTGTGGGCGTCACATTTGAAAATAACCCTTACTGGCATAAACACATTGTATCTATAGCCACCGCGGCGTCAAAAAGCTTGGATTTCTTTTCCGAGCCAAAAAGTATTTTTCCTCTTCCAATTTATACACTTTGTATGTGTCCCAAATTCGACCCTCTCTGGAATATTGTTCTCATGTCTGGAGAATGGCATCCCCTACAACCCTCAGCATTCTTGATGCCATTCAAAGAAGGGCTGTTCGTCTTATTAATGATCCTTTACTTACTCAAAGACTTCCTTCTCTTGCCCATCGTCGAGCTGTGGGAGATCTATCGCTCTTCTATAGATACTTTTACGGCTTCTGCTCCGACGAATTATCCAGTATAGTTCCTCCTCTTGCAGCTCCCAACAGAGAAACTCGTGGTGCCGCACGTATGCATCCCTATACGGTCCAATTGGACAGACCCCGAACTTCCCATTTCGTTCGTTCTTTTATCCCTAGAGTTTCTAGACTGTGGAACCTACTGCCAGCGGAGGTCTTTCCTTCCCCCCAAATCTTCAAATTTTTAAGTCCCGTGTTGACAAACTTTCCCTTACCCTGCTTAAGACACCCACGGTACGTTAGTATTTAGGCTTTCAGCCTTTGTGGATTGTCCAAAGATTAAAAAAATCTGGTCCGAGAATTTTTCAAGAAATTTATTCTTATTATTTTCTTTTTAATTTATTACATTTATTTACAAATTAGAGACTCGCACTTGTATATGGTACCGGTATTAATTTTTATTTCTTGTTTAATATAAAATTAAAATCAAAATTAAAAAAAAAACTTTATCGAACATTTTCGTAATTTCCTCGACTTTCCCTCGGTATTCAATTTCGTTAGTTTAGTTAAAGCCCTAAAAAAATGATCCTATCGGTAGGCGAAAACTAATCAAATAACAAAACTCGATCCAGAAACAAGCAGTGGCGTTCCAAAAAATTAAATTGCAAATAAAAATAATTTTTAGTAATTTGTAGATAAATATTTTCTTTTATAGAGAGAAAAAAGAAATTGCTGCAATTTTTCTTTTATGCAATAGAATACGACGAATGCTGCCATTTTTTAGGACCAAACTAAATTAATTTATGACATTTGTTTAATGATTTATTCCAATAAGACCATCCAATTTGCTATAATTTCCAAAACATTAAAAGTTGCAGTAAATTGACCTTTGGCCTATTTAACTCTTATAGCTTTCGCGAAAAATTATATAAGACCTTTTTGTAGAGCGTTTAATTATCTACAAAAAGAGTAAACGAATTTTTTTCATAGCACACGACAAGCTAGCAATAAAAATAAAAATGTGCAAATCATAATTTCCCTATAATATTTTTACGGAAAATAGAAAAACGCGAAGCGGACAATCTAAATATAAATGTTCAGGGCTCAAATTTTACCTGGCAGTTTTTAGAGTCAAAACGAAACTTTTGAGCCTGTTTGCAAAGAAAACATTTTTATTTTGCTATTTTTTTAAATTGCCCTACGGTGACACTATTTTAGAAGAGCATCGAATGTTGATTAAAGAATAACGCAACAACTTTTTTATCTTTGGACAAACCACGAAGGCTAAAAGCCCAAATACTAACGTACCGTGGGTGTCTTAAGCGAGGTAAGAGGGAGTTTGTTGACACGGGACTTAAATACTTGAAGGTTTGGGGGAAGGAAAGACCTCCGCAGGCAGCAGGTTCCACAATCTAGAAACTCTATGGATAAAAGAACGAACAAAGTGGGAAGTTCGGGGCCTGTCCAGTTGGACTGTATAAGGATGCATACGCCCGGAACCACGAGTTTCTCTGTTGGGAACCGTGAGTGGAGGAACTATACTGGACAATTCTTCAGAGTAGAAGCCATGGAAGTACCTATAAAAAAGCGATAAATCTCCCACAGCCCGACGATGGGCAAGAGATGGAAGCTTTTCTGTAAGTGAAGGATCATTAATGAGACGAATAGCTCTTCTTTGAATGGAATCAAGAATGCTTAGGGTTGTGGGGGACGCCATGCCCCAGATATGAGAACAATATTCCAAGGGAGGTCGGATTTGGGACACATAAAGTGTATAAATTAGAAGCGGAGAAATACTTTTGGCTCGAAAGAGAAATCCAAGCTTTTTGAAGCTGCCGATGACTATAGATACAATGTGTTCATGCCAGTTAAGGTTACTTTCAAATGTGACGCCCACAAGATTGAAGGTATCTTTACTCCGTAAAACTTGGCCGCTCGTAAGTAGAGGATGAGTATTTGGTAACTCTTATCGCGACAAGGAACATAATTGTGTTTTGGATGCATTAAAGTGGACGAGATTTTTGGCGCCCCAATCAATATTAAATTAAGATCCTGCAAAAGAGATATCTGCATCGCTCTGCGTTTGTTTTCCAAGTCAGGTTTAGTGATGGGTTTAGGAACCTGAAAACTGGAGTGAAGGGTAATATCGTCGGCGAAACTATGAATGGAATTAGTTGTGGACGAAAAAGGTCGTTGATGTGAAGAAGAAACAATGTTGGTGCCAGAACTGAGCCCTGAGGGACTTCAGCATTTACTTGGTGAAAGCTTGAAGAATGGCCGTCCACAATAACTGATATACGTCGATCAGATAGATAATTAGAGAGCCAAGTACAGAGTTTAGTTGAAAGACCATAGGAGGGAAGTTTATTAAGAAGTGCGGTATGCCAGACCTGGTTAAAAGCTTTGGATATATCAAGAGCAACGATCTGGGACTTACCTAGAAACTCAAGAGACTTATTCCAACAGTGTGATACGAAGGAAAGAAGATCTGCTGTAGATCTTTTGTGGCGAAATCCATACTGCCTGTCATGCAAAATTTTGTGTTTTTCTAAGTACTTAAGAATTTTTGAATTAATTAATTTTTCCATTACTTTACAAAGAACTGAAAGAATTGAAATTGGTCTATAGTTAGATGGAAGAGATTTAGATCCTTTCTTGGGAATAGGTTGAACACGTGCAGCTTTCCAGCTCTCCGGAAAGATACCTGTGTCGTAAGAAATTCGAAAGAGCCGAGTTAAGATTGGTGCAAGTTCTGGAGTACATTTTTTAAAACTCTAAAATTTTGGTAATTATTTAAACAATTTTAAGAAAAAAGGTGTTACTATCCTAAGAAATCGTCCTGTGTTGGCTAAAGAATAACAATTTATTGACCAATTTATTTTTGTGCTTTCTTAAAAACAAAATTTTCAGTTTTCTTAAAATTGAAAACCAAAATATTTTTGGGCATTTATCCAAATTATTGATAACTAAAATTTTACAAAAATCAATTAACAAGATTGAAAACACGTCTATAATTAATCTGCGAAAAAATAATGGTTCATTGTTTTCAAAAATATTTTTGCAACGTAATAAAATATTTCATTGGACATTTTAAGTTGGCGCACAAAAACAAATAAACAAAAATTTTAAGTTAAAATAACTTTTTAATATTAGAGACATTTTGCACCTCTTAAAATAACAAACTATTTTTGGCCTCCTTATGGTTATTGTTATTGAACATAACGATTACGGCAGCAGTTTTAGACAGAGATTTTGCAACCTCTTTTAAGAAATTTATCTTGCGTCTGCGCTTTCGACCCATAACCTTATTTTTGCCTGTGGTTCACCGATTTTAAAGTTTGCGAAAAATCAGTATTTGCTTTTATTCTCCATAAGTTATATATTGATTTTTTAATATATTATGCAAACAGTTCCCTTGATTTTGTTTTTTTAAAGTAAGATGTAAACAATACAGTATAAGCCAAAAAGCAAGTGTGCCAGATTGTAACATGTAAATTAATTACCGATTTAAAACATCCTTAAAAATGCAAGTCCGTTTTAATTTCTTTACACTATTTTATTTTTCTTACTGCTATGAATTTTTCGCTAATTATTCGTTATGTATCAATAATATTTTAATTAATACGGTATTAAAATTTCAACCTTCTTAAATAATCGATATTAAAAATTTTACAATTTGGCAACCACGCAGTTTACCAATAACGATAAAGATAACGATAAGCTCTTCGGTATTCATCCGTAATTAAAGGAATCCGGTATGGTTAATAACGATAACGGATCATGTTTGCGTTACTGCGCAGTCTCAGAATAAAGTTAACCACAACGGAATTGCAAAATA
This sequence comes from Listronotus bonariensis, assembly GCA_014170235.1. NCBI lineage: Eukaryota > Metazoa > Arthropoda > Insecta > Coleoptera > Curculionidae > Listronotus > Listronotus bonariensis. The sequence goes on along the minus strand of JACEGR010003562.1, from coordinate 24,207 downwards.
AGGGTGCAAAATGTCTCTATTACTACGTTTAGTTTTATGTTTATTTTTCAATTTAAAGCGTTTGATCTTAAAATTATCTGAAATATTATTTGAGTAAATCAAAGGCAGGGTCAAAAATATTTATGGGTTGTAGGTACGCTATTAAGTGAAATGTTAACATTTGTCAACAAGTATTATACAGGGTGTCTTTAAAAGATTCGTACGACATGCTGCAACAAATTCTTTGGGCCAAAATACAACGATCTAACGCAATTTATCTTTGTCCAAAAAGTTGACCGTTTGGGAGATACAGAGTGTCAAAGTTTTAATTTTATATTGGTTATTTTTAAATATTTTCTTAACCATTAAACTTTTGTTGACCAAATTTGGTAGAGATTTTAGAGGTAAGAATCAAGAGCTGCCCATATGTTTACCATAAAATGTAGAAGGAGCCACCGGCAGTACTTTGCCTTTTTTAAAATACCATGTCGTTTTGGTGCCTCGGTATATTATGACTTTAATAAAAAAAAATTTTGTCTAAAACTTGTATACCTGGTAAATATCGATACAAGCAACCGTTTATGAGACTCTTTGTTTGACCTCCGGACAGTTCGGACGTGCGTAGAGGACTACAAAGTTCTTCCCGGAGTGGCGGCTAGAGGTGTCGTACGAACGAATCTTTCTTCTGGATCTAAGAGCTGTGAGCGAAGATTCCTATAAGCTGATGCTATCCTGTTTGGTCGTGAACACGAGGTATTTTTCAAATGGCGGGAAATAGATGGGCGTGCCATGGGAACTGTCAGTGGGGAAAGTGAAGGTTATACGTAACACCAGTAGCAGATCTTGGTTTGACAGCCGACAATTTATGCATTGCATCGATTGTTGAATTTTTTGTTTTCTTTTTGGAATTTCTGGGAGCTACGAGCTTGATTATCCAGATTTTCCGCCGACGAAGCCCTGGAAAGCATAGTCCGGAAGGGGAGAGTGGTGGATTGGACCTGAAGGGACCAAAACCAAGAAAAAAATAGAGAGAGAGAGAACCGTTTATGAGATATTTCGGATTAAACGTTTCATACCACACAAAATAAATCCCTCACGCTTTATCTGGGCCACCCGGATTTTTCTCAAAGCTCTATAAAAAATGCTATTACAGAGTATACAAAGGGTCAAATTTTCCACTTAATTTTTTTAATTGGACACCCTGTATCTCGCAAACCATTAACCTTATGACTATAGTAAATTGCATAAGATCGTTGTATTTTGGCCCAAGGAATTTGAGGTAGCATTTGAGAAAAATTCGGGTGGCCCAGATAAAGCGTGCGGTATAAAACGTTTAATATCTCGTAAACGGTTGCTCGTATCGATATTTACCAGGTATATCATTTTTAGACAAAAATTGCAGGAGAAAAGAATTTTTTTATTAAAGTCATTTTATACTGAGGCACCAGCAAAAAGTTATGGTATTTAAAAAGAAAAAAAAAGAAAAGAACTGCAGGTGGGTCCCTCTACATTTTATGGTAAAAATATGGGCAGTTTTTGATTTCCAACTTTAAAAAACCTCCCAATATCAAATTTTGTTGAAAAATGTTAATAGTAAAAAATATATTTTAAAATAACCAATATAAAATTAAAATTTGACACCCTGTATCTTCCAAACGGTCAACTCTTGGACTAAGGTAAATTCCGTTAAATCGTTGTATTTTGGCCTAAGGAATTTGTGGTAGCTTTGTGTACGGACCTTTTAAAGACACCCTGTATATTTATTTAATAAAGAGTTTATTATATTATTTTTTCCTTTTATTTTAGTATTAGGTGGCTTTTAGTTATGCATAAAAATAGTTGGTCACATCTGGACTGACAATAAATTATATTGAAGCTAAAGAGGAATAATGACACGAGTCAGGGGCGGTCATATCGACTTTCTGAGGGAGATCCATGCGCCGAGGAGAAGTGTGGAGGTGGCAAAAAAACATCCTCTAACCGCTTTTTATTGTTTTCACCTTTCATTCAATATATATATATATATATATATATATATATATATATATATATATATATATATATATATATATATATATATATATATATATATATATATATATATATATATATATATATATATATATATATATATATATATATATTTATATATATATATATATATATATATATATATATATATATATATAGAAAAAAGGAATTTTAACCAAAGAGGTTAGAGTTAGTAGGTTGCAGTGGTTGTTTAGGGCCGTTAAGTAAAACTCTTTTTGTTAGCCTAGCTTTCGGAAATCTTTATTCCTTCTTCAGGGCTTCTGTAAAGCAAAGAAAAAGCACATTGTATACTCTCTATTAACAAAACTGAAACTAAAGAGAACACAATCGTCCCCTTAACAATTTTAAGACTTACCAAGGTGAATTTAAGCTGAAGTGAAATACGTGGGAATATATATATATATATATATATATATATATATATATATATATATATATATATATATATATATATATATATATATATATATATATATTCCCACGTATTTGAAAAGGTCCTCACTCTTCATTCCTTCATTCCATCAACCTCACCCTCAATAAATGCCCATATTTGTGATTACACATGTATGAAACACAATAAAAAACGGGGTGGGGGCATGGCCCCCCATGTCCGCCCCTGACACGAGTAAGCAGTTTTTAGTTTTTGTTATAGTAGAAAATATTGAATATTGTTTTAATAGAATTAAAAATGATACTTTTTTCAAGTCGAGCCACAAAAGCAGCTTTTACTATTATACAGTGAGGTCCTAAAGTGCGTCGCCCACTTCTTACTTTTTAACCGTTCGGTATATTTTTATAAACCTACAACGATAATATATAACCAAGGTCTGCATTTTTTGACATATCAACGACAACTCTTAATGTCAAGGTAAAAGCTGGGCGCCATTTTGGAATATTTTTTTTTAATGGAAGGGGGTCTTGTGGCATATCATTTTAAAGCTCTTGGCAAGTACTTTATAACTCCAGAATATAAAGTCAGTACCTTCAACTACAACTACTACCTGAATACTCCTATTTGGATGCCCTATTTCCGAAACTAATAAAGTTAGATGTAACTAATATGATATTTTTTTAAAGCTCTCTTAAAGATTGCTTTAATTGTGATATATTATACAGGGTGTTTTATTAAAAATATTCTTTTTGTCCTACCCTGTATAATATTTCAAATATCACCATTAAAACGATCTTTAAAAGAGATTATTTAAGAAAATACTACATTAAATACATCTATTTTTATTAGTTTTGAAAAAATGGGCATCTAAATATGGTATTCTGTTAATTATTAAAGTTGTAGTAAACTACAATTGTCTTTGGTTATATCAAAGACAATTGTAGTTGGTTATATATAATTATTAGGAATAACTTTTTCGTTTTAAGGTAAAAGCACGTTTGCGCTATTTAGTATGTCGTTTTAAAACTAATAAGTTTAACATGGATGGATATAAAATAACGTTGACTAATCGAATAATTATTTTATCTTTCGCTCACCGAATGCGCTAGTGTTTCGCGATTATGGCGTTGATGATGTTCACTGGTCAGGCCTACCAAGCACGGTCAGGGCAATTTTCAGTTTTATTAAATTCAGTTTTTTTCTATATTTGTCAATTATATTTTGGCTGCCCCTAAATTTGGCCGCCTACATGCGGTGTACGTTTTCGCCCCCGTTATGATCGGCCCTGCGTAAAATCGTACCTGAGATTAATATTTACTTTGGATGTGTATGTGGGAAAAGGTCTATGAAACTTGTTGCACCAATTGTTTGTAGCACTGTCTATACAACCTATCGTGCAACAAGTTAAAGAATCTGTGAGACATTTTAAAGATCTATATCTTTACTACAAATAGGAAATATGAATTATGCGACAATTAAATATCCCAGTCCGTTGTAAATAACAAATGGTATAGTTCTCAGTTCATCTTATCACATTGAGCCTGGGAAACTGCATAAATTTATAAGAAAATATTTATTTTTCTTCCTCTACGTAGGTACATGCCTGTGTAAAGAAACCTTAAAATCGTACCTTAGATTGGATGTGTATGTGGAAAAAGGTCTATGCAACTTTTTGCACCAATTGTTTGTAGCACTGTCTATACAACCTATCGTACAACAAGTTAAAGAATCTGTGGGACATTTTAAAGAGCTTTATCTTATATTTTATATTACGGGACAACTGAAATCCAAGTCCATTAAAAAAAAAAGAAATGGTATAGTTCTCAGTTTATCTTACCTCATTTAACTCGGAAAACTGTATAATATGAGAAAATATTTATTTTTTGCCTTTAGACACAGGGTAATAAAAAAAAGCGTAAAATCGTACCTTAGATTCTCAGATTGATGTTTAGATTGGATATCTGTGGGAAAAATGTCTGGGTATGCAAGTTATATCGCCAATTGTTTGTAACACTGTTTATACAACGTGTCGTACAACAAGTTGCATAATCGCATAATCTGTGGGCCATTTTGAGGAGCTACATATATCTTTAATACAAATAGCAAAAATATGTATTACGGGATAACTGAATATCCAAGTTCATTGAAAATAATCAAAAAAAAAAAAAAATGGTATAGTTCTCAGTTTATCTTACTCCATTTAACCCGGGAAACTGTAGTCTATAGAAAACTATTTATTTCTTTTGCCTTTACACACATGCTTATGTAAAATCGTGCCTTAGATTGATGTTTAGATTGGATGTCTGTGGAAAAAGGTCTGGGTATGTAACTTGTGGCACCAATTGTTTGTAACACGTGTAGACAACGTGTCGTACAACAAGTTGCATAGCTTGTGGGTCATTTTAAGGAGCTATATCTTTAATACAAATAGCAAAAATATGAATTATGCGACAACTAAATATCTAAGTCCATTGAAAATAACAAATCGTATAGTTCTCAGTTTATCTTACCCCATTTAACCCGGGAAACTGTATAAGTCTATAGGAAACTATTTATTTCTTTTGCCTCTACACATATTCTTATGTAAAAAAACGTAAAATCGTGCCTTAGATTGATGTTTAGATTGGATGTCTGTGGAAAAAGGTCTAGGTACATATGTAATTTGTGGCATCAATTATTTGTAATACGTGTATACACTGTGTCGTACAACAAGTTGCATAGCTTGTGGGTCATTTTAAGGAGCTATATCTTTAATACAAATAGCAAAAATAAGAATTATGCGACAAGTAAATATCCAAGTCTATTAAAAATAACAAATGGTATAATAGTTCTCAGTTTATCTTATCCCATTTAACCTGGGAAACTGCATGAATTTATGAGAAAATATTTATTTTTCCTGCCTCTACGCACATGCCTGTGTAAAGAAAGCGCCCCACGCTAAAAATAATAAGCGTTAACGGGGTAAACTGGTTGGCTCTGAGCCAAAATCTGTTCGGATCGCAATAATTTAATATTTTCCGCTCGGCACGGGGTATTTTTCGGTATATACATGGAAAACTTTTGTCCGTCTAAATCTTGAGCGTAGTTTTGTATTTGGGAATATTTTGGGATTTATCCAAAATGTTTTGGAACCAAACGACGTTTTAGTTATCTTTATTTATTATTGTAGATATGCAGGATTAGTTGCGGTTTCCAATGATAACGGAGGAGCAATATTATGATTGATGAACTTGACTTAAATATTGTTTTTTTAATTGACCGGAAAATTGAATTTTCCACTCAATTTTTTAAGCGGAAAATGCTATTTTACAGGAGTAATTTACTTTCCGGTCCCTAGTTTACTTTCCGGTCTCTCATTTACTTTCCGGTCCCTGATATCAAAAAATCCTGTTAGCCATGACAAAAACTGTCAGAGTTCAATTGTTACTATTTGACAGTTCAAGATATTGTAAAGTAGAGAAAGCATCATTTTGCCAAAATGGAGTCAGACATGGAAAATCCAGATGAAATAATTGAAGCAGCGTCCTTATTGTCGTTTAAATATAACACTATAAATTTACACAGTTTTTTTCCGGTCAATTAAAAAAAAATTATGTACGATACTCGACCGGAAATAATTTTTTTAATTGACCGGAAAATTGAATTTTCCACTCAATTTTTTAAACGGAAAATGCTATTTTACAGGACTAATTTACTTTCCGGTCCCTAGTTTACTTTCCGGTCTCTCATTTACTTTCCGGTCCCTGATATCAAAAAATCCTGTTAGCCATGACAAAAATTGTCAGAGTTCAATTGTTACTATTTGACAGTTCAAGATATTGTAAAGTAAAGAAAGCATCATTTTGCCAAAATGGAGTCAGACATGGAAAATCTAGATGAAATAATTGAAGCAGCGTCCAGGTGACTTTTAATTTATTGCCCACTAAGAGTAAAGAAAGGTATGAACGAAATTTTGATACATTATATCTTATTTGATACATTATATATTATTTATTATACCCATATTTTCAAAACTCCTCAAAAAAACTCGCCTACGGCTCGCCCTGTAAATGTTTTTCGTCGACCCGTAAAATACCATTTTCCGGTCTAGTAACGTAAATAACTATTACGGGTCTCCTCAAAACTACAGGACTCGCCTACGGCTCGCCCTGTAAATGTTTTCGTCGACCTGTAAAATACCATTTCCGGTCTAGTAACGTAAATAGCTATTTTGGCATCTTAATCGTATTTCGATTTCTTGGATTTGCTAAGAGAAAGACCAACTGCAGAAATATAAATTATTTATTAAACATACAGTGTGTCAAGATAAGGATCCTAAGCATGGGAATCTTAGTACCTACTGAAGATACAGCTTAGGTTAAATTAGAAAAAAGTTGTGTTTCTTAAAGCTTATTTACATGTCGTTCGGAAATTTGAAAAATTTACATGGCCTGCTGAGATATTTGGCAAAAACGAAAATTTGACTATATCGATTTTATATTTTTTCTGACTTTATTTGAACAGATAATAAACTAATAACACTTTTTCATTGGCACTTTTTAGCTACTACATGATGGTATTTTTAGATTTTATACCCGACGTTTCGTTTTCAAGAAACCATCATCAACTTTATTTTTTATATGGCTCGGAAAAAAAGTACACCCTGTATCTGATCCCATTTTTTATTAGCGTAACAATAATAGATGAGTTCAAAAATATGAATAGTATAGAAAAGTACTGTTACATAAAAAAAAATATTATTAACTAAATGCAAATAAAATAAATATACCCATTGCAGAACACTTTAATTTAAACATTGATTATAATTTTTGTTATTTTAAATATGCTATATTTAGTACATATTTATTTTATTTTTATTTAGTAAATATATCATTTTTTTCGGTAATAGTGCTTTTCTAAAATGAAGTCATATTTTTAAGCTAAAGTAAGTTAATTAAAATAACTTGAAAATATGAAAGTTGATTTTTAAATGAATATCAAGTAAGGGGAACTAAATATTAATAAAAAAGACATTAAAAAACAAAATGTTTTATTATTTTCTATCATGGCCTTCTACAAAAAAGCCCAATTTAAGAAAAATGCCAATTTTTAACAAAATTTAAAATAAAAATACCTAATAATATATATTTTTAAAAAGTTTAACAAAAACCTAATAGACATAAATAAAAATATACAAGGTGTTCCATAAGGAAAAACATAAGTTGGATAATTTTCTCAAAAACGGCTTAACATAAAAACTACTAACAACATCACAATATTCTTCGGAAAAAACTACACAACTAATATCTTTAATAGCAAACAAGTTAAATAAAGATGAATAAATTGGCAAAATCTAAAAATCACTAGGTAGCTCCGAGATGAATCGCAATAGCCATGAACTGCTTTTACTACAATTGTTTTCTCAAAAAAGAGATGGAGAGTCCTATATTAGATTTTTGATATTCCTTACGGTTTTTAAGATACCCCGTAAAACCATCGAAAATGAAACATCCTGTACATAATTTTACCTTAGGAAAAACCACAGCCAAAAATAATGATAGACGTGTTTGAGCGTTTTTTCAAAAATTAAAAACGCTAAATTTTAAATAAATTGGTTTGAACCCATTTTTCTTATATATAATACCAAACGGTTTGTAATCTAAAAGGTAAGGTGACTTTGTTCCAACTACATTCTGCAAAACAATTAATAATGCACAACTTTTTAAAATATTATGTAGTTAAGCACCATGCTGAGAAAACATATTAGTTTCAAAAAAGAACTACATTTATTACTTTTTTTCTATTCCCTCAAATTTTGCATTGCCGCATGCCGTAGTAGACAACTATAACGTGATTTATTAGCGCCGTCCATTTTGACATCTGGAACAATGTGCCACATATCATGATTATTAATAACGGGTCTTGATCAAATTACTCATACGCAGTTGAATTATACATATTAAACTATTCGATTAAAATTAATAGAAAAATTATTATTTTACAGTTATTACGAAGCTAAAAGGGATAAATGGGTCTAAATGTGTTTGAAAGTGCATTTGTCGTTTTAAAAAAAAATTAAATCCCCTTTTCTTTGCTTTAAATGTTTTACTTCTATAAAAATCCTATTTGTTACGACCAATTACGTATCTATATATTTGTGTATATTAAAATTACAATTACATTAAAATGTGTGATTAGGGCATATAATCCCGAGCCTTTTTTAATCCCGGGATTTCGGGACTGGGTGGTACAGACAATCCAGGGATCCCGGGATAATCCATGTATTTGAGGGTAGAGTACAAAAAATGCGAAAATAATTAAAAATCAACTTTTATTTTTTAAACCTTTTTAGGAATAGAAAAAAATCTAAATAAAGAGAAGTTTTTTTCCAAACAATAGACAAACTAATTAAAACATAGAGAAATCAACTTGGTACACACTTTCTTTTGATAAAGACATTTCTACAGTCGTCTTGGGTAGGTACCCTTTAAAATTAAAAACAAAACTGTTTTTCTAAACCATCGACGCGACGTACCCTCTCATAACCTCTAATTGATCGCATTAAAACATTTGTAATTTGTAATACAATACAACACAACTTAAGGCAATACCCTATAAATAATAAAAAGTAAAATATCTTACTTTTTATTATTATTGGCAATAACAACTTGATAAATTGACAGAAAAACTAAAAGCGTTTGGATTCATGCAATTTTTTTGAAAACATAACATTTATTTATTGATCTCGAAAATCCCGGGATCTAAGAAATTTAATCCCGAAAATTTCGGACCGTAAAATGGGCGAGATCCAGGGATCCGGGATCCCAGGATTGTATTCCCTATGTGTGATACATCACTGACTCGTATTAAAAATTATATATACAGGGTGTTATTTAATAAGTGTCCGATATTTCAGAGAGTGATTTTTCAAGTATTTTTAAGGTAAAAAGTTCCTATGAACGTGTGGTCTAAGATGCTTCGCTTTCAAGATACAGGGTGTCAAAGTTTTATTTTTATTTATGTTTTTTCTGCATAATTTCCTAAATAATGCCGATTTCCGAACGAAAATTGGTACCTGGGGGTTTTTGACATGAGAAATTTGAATTTGTTCTTATTTTAGCTCTTACTTGTAGAGGGCGCTAGCCACATGTATATTCTCACTTTCAAAGGCTCATGACTTTTGTACAACCCTGTATTTACATTTTTGTTAAAAGAAATGGATTCCTTAGTCATTTTTACGTTAAAAGGGTACTTTTATTAGATGACGCTAGGAGCAACCGTTTTCGAAATATTTTGGTTTGGTTTGGTTTGGTTTGAAATCGATGCATGTGTTTTGAAAAAATGAAACAATTTTGTAAATTAACTTTTTTAATCAACATAAAATATTAAACAAAAATAACAGACGAACACTAAATAAAAACAGGATGAAAACCAGATCAAAATCACAATAAATGTTGGAAATGCCCATAAATAAAAATAAAACTTTGACACCCTGTATCTTGAAAGCGAAGCATCTTAGACCACACGTTCATAGGAACTTTTTACCTTAAAAATACTTGAAAATCACTCTCTGAAATATCGGACACTTATTAAATAACACCCTGTATATTCTGTATAATGTACAAGAAAGTTTAAAATTAAACTAATAAATATCCGGTATATAATTTTCAATTTTAAATAAAAACATAACATGAAAATACCATGTTAACCAAAACACACGTAATGGCCGGCATAGGAGAAAGCAAAATACTCTAATAGTCCCTTGTAAAAATTTCCAGTTCTCCTAAACTTGCATTAGAAATCATTTCTTACTAAGATTTTGTATTGAAATAGGACACAGTTTCTGTAGTGAAAAGTAAAAAGCTCTAAAGTGGTCTTAAAATAGTTGTATATGCTGTGCTTATGAGAGTCTTAATATACGCACGCCGGATAAAAGGCTTGAATATCATGTTCTTCTTTCTTGTCCATAAAAACAAAATTTTAATGAAATGTGTAGTCGAAAACTTTAAGAAAAGCAAAAGTAAGAAAAGCTATTTTACATTTTTTAGGTAAACCCCTGTATCTTGAAAGAGGATCCTTTTTAACTGATGACTGACATATCATGTCTCTATACCTAAATCATCAAGATTTTTTAATAAATCCGCTTTTTGAAAAAATATTTTTAAAGAATTTAATGTTAAGTAACCATGAAAATATCAAGCTTATGACAGTTTGGTGACTTTGAATTTTATGAAATTATTTATTTTACACGGACAGTGTGATCAAATCATTGCCAGAAGTTTGCAAAAATTTAACCAAATGTATCCTGAATTAAGACCAATGAACGAGAGGTTTGTACGACTACAAAGTAATTAAATTAACATGTGAAAGTACAGAAAATAACAATATTTAGGACGAATTAAAATAACAACTAAGATAACAAATTTTTAAAATAAATGCTGAAAATGTCCATTACATTCTAAACATTTTAAAATGTGCTTCTGTACACGACTCGTGGTTGCTTTTTCAATTTGATGGGGATCCAGATCTTCAATACACCGCACTATTCACCGTCGCAGTTCTTCTTTAGTAGGCACTGGAGTAATGTACACCCTTTCTTTTAAAACACCCAAAAAACAAAAAAGTCAAGCTGCGTGAAATCGGGTGATCTCGGTGGCCAATCCCATGGCCCCAAGCGCCTAAACCAACGATCGTCAAACATTTCGTAAAGTTCACTGGAAACTTCCTGGGTACAATGAGCTGGCGATCCGTCCAGTTGAAACCACGAAGTCCTATATTCCTCTAAAGAGAAATTATCGACAAAAACGGTAACAGTCTTCCCTTAGTATTTTGAGATATCTATGAGCATTGAGTGTGTCATCATAAATAAAAAATCTAATTTTATTCTTCTTAAAAACTACAGAAAACATTTAGTTCACATTTTTCTTGAAACCCCATTTTTTTATCAGGTTTCATTTTAGAAGATTATTTTCAAGACTGTCGATAACTGTTTATAAGTTACTTATAAAAGTTACCAAAGTGTCATAAGCTTGATATTTCCATGGTTACTTAAAATTAAATTCTTTTAAAAATAATTTTTCACAAAAAAGCGGCTTATTAAGAAAACCTGATGATTTAGGTATAGGGACATAATATATCATCTTTAAGCGTTCTTCTTCATCTTTAATTTTTTTGAGTAATAGACAGGGGTTTCATTTGAAAAAATGATCTTTTGACCCCTTTTAGGAATAACGGAAATAATAGTAATTTTAGCACGCCCTGTATGATATGGAGTCGATTTCTCGATGTAAATTAAATACATTATGTCTGTCTAAACTACCACAAAAACATCAACTTTTCATGAATTAAGAGCACTAATTTACTTAAGTTTAATTAGGGCCATGTTTTGGACCATATTTAACACAAATTATTTTTTATCTCGAAAACCGATAGAGATAGGTATAGGGTAATAGTAACAAAAAAGTATTATAATAAAAGGGCGAATATAAAAACTTGTTAATATAAGGGGTGTTCCATTTAAAAAATAAAGTTTCTAGGACATTTTGATAAAAGCGGCAACGTCGCAATGCTGAAAATATTTTAGATCGATAGAACAGGTAAGAAAATGTAAGATGCTAAATTTTTAGAAAAGTTCTATGTTCCGTTTTCCATAAACGTCTAACCTACCATCGACCGTGAATCACACTGTATATATATATATATATATATATATATATATATATATATATATATATATATATATATTATTATTTAATACTTACGGCTTTTGGTTAGTTCTTTTTAAGTCGCTTTAATTCTTTTTAATTGTTTATTTCTATTTTAAGTTATTGTTGTAGGTCAGTGTCAAAATAATAAAAATAGTAATGAAATTCTTGTTTATTAGGAATAAAAAAGGTCTTTTATTATCCGGTACTCAGATATCAAAATAAATGCACTGACTAACAAACTTTTTGATTTAAAACCTATCTCGACCACTTTAAAGGTCCACAAACTCAGCCGTCTGAAGTCTAAACTTTGCTTAGGTGCACCTAAAATTAACTTTGGGGCATACGGCATAGTAATGCACATTTAAAGTTTAAGAGAATACAGAACTTAAGAAAATTTAGAAAAGTTTTTAAATCTACGGCTGAGATCTATTTTGGGAAAGTAGGAAGATTAGGAAGCGTCGCAAAGCGGAGCCAGGAACCGTAGAATTTAGCATGAAATAATATTATGATTTATTGTTTGCAAATTGATTTTATTGTTTTGTAGTTTAATATTTAATAAAATATATACCAAGTGATTTAGTGTGTTTGTTTACATGCCTAACGTTAAATGAGAATAATATTTTGCGAGCTTTGGGATTTTATATGGGTGCCATGTGTTAAAAACGAAACAAAAAAAAAGGTCATCACCCCCAACTTACTGATTTACTTTAAAAAAAAACCTCAAACACCATTCTCGAATAACACACATGAACCATGTGTTGTGCGACATTAGTTGCGTGCAACTTCCCCTTTCAACGACGCTATATGACTATTTTAGTTTATACTAGGTAAATAAAGTTTTCCAAAAGTTTTGCTTCACTAGGCTGAGATTCTATTGGCGCTTTCAACTACCGATGGGGGCGCTGTTAAACGTAAACAAAGCCGAAGAAAGCAGGTAATAGGCAGGTAGTTGGGTATTGAAACGGTTTAAAATATTTTTCGGGTTGCAATTCAGCCGTGATTTTTTATAAATTCAGACGTGTTAAGTGTGTTGAAGATCGATTTGTTAGGTTGAGTAGTGCCCTTGATAGTTTAACCGACTTTTTCGTTAATGGTGATAAGTGAAGAAAACGCCATTAAAACTTTCCTAGAATGGGTGACGAATAGTAGTAGACGATGAGTAGATGCATAATGGAAGGAGAAGAAATCTTAATTTTCACATTATTTTGATGGGAACAACTAAAGACGATAATATACGTTTTATTATAGGTACAAAAGAAAGACTTTTTGATAAAAATGATAGCGAAACACCCAACAAACAAACAACATTACGCACAAAGCTAAAAAACAAATCAATCGATACCAATTACCGCGTATTACCGCGGCCGATTACCTGCTTTCTTAGATTGCGCCATTGACCACTAGATGTCTTATTGAACTTTGGAATGGTCAATAACAAATACAGGGAAAAAGAAAATGATCTTATTCTGTAATTAATTATTTTCTATTTTTGCTAGTTTTTAAGAGTAAAAAAGATAAATGATAAAAAGAGACAAATAAATTTGTGTAGGTTATAGAGTGGGTAATCTTAAAGTTATTACAATGCAAAGAGGTGTCTTTTTATGTTTCTAATAAAATTTTACCCATACTGGTGTAAAGTTATATTTATAAAAAAGTCGTACAAATATTAAAAAGAGAGTTAACCTATCTTTTTGCGTAAAACTGACTTTTTTGACTAATTTTTGTTGCAGGTTATTAAATATTATAGTTTTTAAGGACATTAGTGTTTACTCTTTTATAAAAATTCTTGGGTGGCAATTTAAAAAAAATTGACTTTGTCAGTAAAAATATCACGTCAATCATCTAAAATTGAAAAGGCTCAAGTAGTGTATAGATTAGAAAAAGAATAAACATTTACTTAAAGTTTTTATATATTTTAGTTTGCTTTATTTACATTTATGTTCATGCTCGGCGGTAATGCTTTAAATTTTTGAAAACCAATGACATAATATGTTAACCTTCTTCACAAAGTCAGTTTAATAAAAATAATAAAAGGTATTTCTTTTTCCAAGTCTTGTACGCCTTTTTAATAAATATAACTGTACATAATCTAGCGCCAGGTGGTATCCTATGCATAATAAGCAACACATGTTGCTTATGAATGTATCACTGGTTAACGACCCTGAAAATTTTGACTTCGCGTGTCAAATGTCTAGATTTAAAAGGTATCACAAATTATTTACATAAAAAACAAATATCTGTTTCACTTTGACGCCATGTATTTTTCTTATACTCAACTTCCGAATATAGCTACTATGTAAAGTAACACATATCTTAATATTTTGGCATGCAATTTTGCTTATGGTTTCTCTGTGTTGTTTCATTAATTATTGGATACCCTGTGTTAGCATTTTTTACTTATACCGTATACATTTTGTATTAAAACCTCTATAAATCTAATGTCATTAAAATTAAAATTAAATTAAATTAAAATTTCAATAAAGCGATCTAATTAAATGCTGCATAAACCGAAATTCTGCAGTGTTTCAGTTCCTAACAAGTTACATAATAATTCATATTTAATTTATACGATTCCAGCGAAACAAATAAAAAAGCTGAATTTTGTTTGAAAATAAATTTGGACGACAAACGACCGTTGCGTTGCTATTTAATATTTTGTAACATTGCTGACGTCAGAAAGTTCTAACATCCATCGACGTTCAACTTATAAGATAGAACATATACTCGTGATTTAGAATAAGAAGCACAGTGTTGCTATTTGAGCCGAATTTTTTATTGTCAACGGTCGTCAACGGTTCAAAATCATTACATTTTTTCGGTAAATGATGACGTCATCAACGTCGCGTGTTCAATCGTTTTTGAAAACAGGTCGGAGAACGCTGCAAAGAAGTGAGATCCCCTAAAAAGAGACAGATATTAAGTAATCTGGCGGCTGTTGTAGTTGTGGATGTTATAAATACGAATAAAGATTATTCATAAAATAAATAAAAAAAGGAAAATAATTAAATAACTAAAAAATGAAGTAAAAAAATCGCATTTGGTCTATCAGCGGATAAAAATGGGTATCCTGATCCAATTTGCCGAAGAATATTTACAGAAATTATCCGATTTTTGATTTGTACTTTGGCTAGAAAGAGGCATTTTCAAAAACAATGAATTATATTTCCTATTTCAGAAAACAGTTGGCATTATCATGGCATCATTGCCTTACAACCTAAATAAGACTAAAAAGCTAACAGTTAGGGAGTTCAGAGTAGTTATATCCAGTGGCAGCTTATGACATTTTTCAGTGGGAAGACACAAGCAAAAAAGAAATAATAATAAAATGTATTCAAAGCTTACCCTTTATTTAAAAAGAAAGTCCATTCGCCTATTGTTTAGTTATCGGACACCACGCCGATATTGATAATTTTTGGCATACGGGGGTTTTTGGCGCTCTGACTACGAATCTCAAAAAAAAAAATCGGACACGTTTTCTTTGAGATATCCACCACTAAACTTGAATAGAAAACTATCCTAAATTCACCATATTCGCCTTTTTTTTGCACGCAATTCCTAAGATTTCAGCTAAATTTGCATTTAATATTTGATTTCCACCCTTAAAAACTCATTTTTCCATAAAATTGCAAAACTTTACATTCAATCACAGTAGCCATGGCGCCGCGCCGCCTTTTCACGTCTAATGATGAATATCCTAAAAAGAAACGCTGCCGACTAAAAATTCTTTAAGATTCGTAATCGGCGCCCCAAAAAACATCAGTTTGTCAAAAATCATCACAATCGGCGTGGTGTCCGATAAGTAAACAATTACTTATCTTTCTGATCGATACTTCGATCACCTTGTTATCGAAATCACGGATGCACTACAGAGAGCTCCACCATAGTAGAAACATAGGAACGAAGAAACGAATTGACTTAAATTCGCCTGACTCGAGCGACGTATACAAAACTCGCAAAAACAATACAATTAATGTAAAATAATTTTTGTTTTAGTTTCCGTTCGTTCTTGGTCGTGGTAGGACCTCGGAAGGGAGTCCATGCGGCTCTCACGTGGTATCGTGCATGGAGGATGCAGAAGACGTTCCGGTGCCCCGAGGAAGTTAGGAAACTCACAGCTGGACTTTCAAAAGGCATCTTTTTTCTGGAACCAGGCGCTGTGAGTGAAGATTCCTATAACCTGATCTTTCCTGTTTGGCGTGCTGCACGAGGTGTTTTCCAATGGCGGAGAATGGAGGCGGACGTCGCGGGGGTCAGCACTGAAAGAAACCGATTATGCGCAATAACAGTGGCAGTTCCAGAGAAGATGACCAAAATCCATGCTACTTCAGAATTATAAGACAAACAATAGTGAAAGAATCAGGAATTTCTGGGAGCTACGAGCTCGACTATCCAGATTTTCCCTCTAATGAGCTGGTAAATTGGACCGAAAGGGACCAGAGCCAAGAACAAATAAACCAACCAACTAAAATGTTTTTAAAGATTAAATTTTTAATTAAAATATTATTTACTTACTTGTAGCCGCAGCCATTGTAAATCCGTGGTAAGTATCGGAGCGGACATGGACAGTAGTAAATGCATCAGTTCCCGGCTTGATTTAGATCGTTTAGCCCATGTTTAGTCTATGTTGTTATTTATTTATTAAACAATAAACATACCTCCAAACAAAACAGTTTAATATTAACCCAACACCCTCATACCCAGTCATATTTGCCATAAATGTCCTTATTAAATACTCTGTTGTATGTCCTAGTTTTATCAGTAAATACATAATTAATTTAAAGAAGGCAAACTGTTATTTTGTAGTAGAAACTGCACCGCATTTACTTCCAGTTGTGGATTATCCCATATTGTGAACACCCTGTATAGGGGGTATGTAAGTTTTAATAATTTTAATATTTATTTAATTATTTCGATAATGGAAAAATACATCTTAAAGTAAAACATATAACAATTTAAAATAATGTCAAAGCTTAGACCTCGAACCGGCAAGGTAAATTTCTAGGTCGAAAGGGCAAGGTCGTAAACGTGCTAAGTCATAAAAAACCGCGTTTAACTTTGTATATAAACAGGGAAAAAGTTAGGAAAAAGTAGAAAAAATATTAGATTAGAAGTAGGTAGTAAAAGTAAAGTCAAGTATAAAGTTAAAGTTTTAGTCAAGCCCCCGTACGGGCTACCCCTAGTGGGGGGTATGTCCATACTAAAATAAGTGAAGTTAGTTTTTAAAAATGCAAATTTAGTTTTTCTGGTCCACCGGTCTCATGGTCCCTATGAAGATAGTTCCATATGGTATATTTGCCCCAGTGACGTTAAAGTAGCATCTATGTAATTTCAAAATTCTACGTCACATAACTTTTAACATACAAAGTATTTAACTATAAGACTTGTTAAAATTAAACGTATTACCATAATCAACAATAAATATTGCTACTAAAACTCTACAGGACACTGCTGTTTGGCCAACGACTTCTGCCTGGAGACAAGCAAATTTGTGCCCACTTCCTGTGCTAATTTCGCGTTCCCCGGAAGAAAATTTTTAATATTTAGGCGTTTTCGCGTAAGTAATTTAGAAGTTAGTTTTAAACACAGTGTTTAGAAGTGTTTTAGTAGGATTAGATTATAGTTAATATCTGAAATTAAATTATATTTACGTTTCCCTGTGTCGTTTAGTACGGACCGCCACTGGTTTTCAAATTCCACAAAAAAAGGAAATATGTTTTTGTAGCTTTCCCCGCATAATGGTTTTATTTGATTTTTTACTTTCTTTTGGTACTGTAATTTTGTTATAAACAGTTTTCATTGTTGGGTATGTTTGTGTTGTTAATTTGTGTTTTTATTTTATATAATGTTTTTAACCCTGTTTAAAACATAACATAAAATGTAAATACATTATTTCTTTAGGTAGTAGGCGTTGCTAGGCAATGTACTTTTCCGGCCATGGCCGGGAATATTTTTCCTGCCGGTCACTTTCTATGCTCTTAATATTCACTGATGACGTTTGTCGAAATCAATCGTAACGTATTATATCGATATCAAATAAATATAATATTTATAAAACTAAAAAAAAACATATATTATTTTATGCTACCTAAAACGAATATTAAACAATTATATTGAACGGAGAAAAAGTAGTGTATGCAACTCGTAAGAAAAGCATCAGAGTTTCTTTATGAGAAGGGGTTTAGACATAAGCAAGACCGGGGATAGCTTTTCTCAGGGACGTGAGGGTGTGAGAATTACGATTTCGGTTGGCAGTTCTGTTCAAAGTTGGCAGCATTATCAGCTGATGACAGAGTCGTGCCTTGTCGAAGCTTTGTTTGGTAAAAACTGTGGAAATTTGCCATTTTCATTTTGGTTGTATATTTTGCAAGGATTTCCAGTTGATAATGTTTTTGGGTAATTTAGGACTTCACATATTATTGGTTCGGACTCGTTTTATTTTAGAGATTTTGATAGTGTTTAGTCAAATAGTTTTCAGTCATTCGTGTTTTTATATACATATGACACTGATGAGTGTCCGCTAATTAATGGTACACAGAAAAACCACAGATTTCTTTATCGAAAATACCCATTTAGGATTTAAACAAACATGCCTATATCCAAAAGTCAATGATAAGGAAGATACGGGGTGTTAAAGGGATATAAATATTTTTTATTCATGCATTTCGATAATTTCTGATATGTTTTAAACATTTTAATAAAACTCGGTATCCAGGAGTTTTTAGCTATCCGCTATTTATATCTGAGCAGTTGTAATTATAGCTAATACGATGTTATTGAAGGTACATACTTTCGGGTGCACTGAACAACTAAAACGTGAATACGTTAAAAACGATTGTCAAGACCGATTCTTACTAAGTATACCTTTTTTGTGCAGAAAGCATAGAAAAGCTTACTATTTTACATAAAGAGTAGTAACAAAAAATTGGGTAGTTTTAGAGAATTTTAAATAGTGTACCCATCGCCCTCTAGTCTACACAAAAAAATTAATATTCGATCTAAAAAGCTAATGTTTAAAAACCCCAAGATACCGTTTTATTAAGATATTTAAAAAGGGGGGAACAATTATCGAAATAAATTTACTTTTTCTTTTTACTATGACACTCCGTATCTTCCTTATTATAAACTTTTGGATATTAGGTATGTTTGGTTAAATCTTAATATTTTGGCATAAGGAATCTGTGGTTTTTCTGTGTACCATTCATTAGCGGACACCTTGAATACAAAGTTTTTAAAATGGTTTTTGACTTACGGAACCATGGAAAATGTTTTGCTCTGCCAGGTACCTCATCGTCCTGTGGTCGCTTTGATAATTTTTAATTTTCAATATTTAAACCACATTTATGTTTTTGTTTTAGGTTATGCCTATTAAAATAATCCAATAAATTTTGGTTACAACATACAGTTCTTTTTGTTTTCCTTAATTCTACGCCACTGACCTGCCTAAAATCAAACATGGCCGAAAATGGCCCGACTTGACGTCACAGCCGCGCTAGCCAATATGGCGAATGTCGTGACCTTATCTCATCAATCGACTTTGAAAAGCATGTTTCGGACTCTTGGTGTAGCAAACTCCACCATCATCAGGAAATATCCCGCTTTTCCTACATGTTACACAATATAGTAATTTTATCAATCTTGGTCAAAATCCTCGCGATCTTTGATTTAAAACGTCGATGGTCCTCGTCCCAAATTCTGGAACAGGGGCCGATGCTGCAATGCGGATGGCAAAGTCTGCCACAAGCTCTCACAGCCTCTATTTACGTTCTCAGCCTCTTTTCACAAGCTGTGCCAATATGTGAAAAAAACTGGAAATGGATTTACCAATCAAAGATAATGCAGGAGTTGATCGTATGTATGTTAATGAAATTCAGCCTCAGATGAAAAAAGCATTTTTTTAGAATATAAGTTATCCGCCGATTATTGTTGTGTAGTGTACTTATTTGCAGTTTGAATATTTTCTCCTTTTAGAAAGCAAGTTAAGGGTCCCTATATCTAATTTTACGAATATTTATTTTAAATAATATTTAAATTTTAATCTTCTTTCCAATATGTCGCCCAGCAGATATTTTTTAATTTTACTTTGAAATATAGTATTTACTTACGCATCAATATTATTTACTGAAGTTTAAATTTTTTAAATTGATCCGTTAAAAAGTTAAAGGTAAAAGTAGGAACATTAAAAGAAATGCACTGTAAAAATGTATTTGCTATAATATAATTACTATACAAATAAAAAAATTATGCTATTTCTTTTGTAAATTAAAAGCCAAATTTATTATATAGCCCAATTACCTTACACTTTCACCTAGGAATCTCACGGAATAAACTGAATATCTGTACATACCTTTATGTTGGTACAAAAGTACTCTCCTAAAAATCCCATATGATATCGTGTAAATAACTCGAAATATGAGGTCAAATGTCAAAAAAATATTTTTCTGCGAATATCTCATTTCCTTACATTTAATTGCATTTATATTCATTATAAAATTTGTAGAACACAAAATTTTTGACAAATGCGATTTTAAGCATTTTTTGTCATACCAACGGATCCGATAATAGAGGGGGCAGAGTGTAAAGCAGACGCTCATCATTGGGATTTCGAAACCGTAAGAGATGCAGGATCGGTTAAATGGA
Source organism: Listronotus bonariensis (assembly GCA_014170235.1). NCBI lineage: Eukaryota > Metazoa > Arthropoda > Insecta > Coleoptera > Curculionidae > Listronotus > Listronotus bonariensis. Next base: position 3,462 of record JACEGR010003562.1, on the reverse strand, counting down.
GGCAAAGTTGCGCAATTTGATGCTCAATAAAATGCAGTTTTGCGTTTTAAAAAATTCCGAGTACTTCCGAAGATATTCGAAAAAACCGAAATTTTCAATTTTGGTTTCTATTGTTTCCTGGCTATATTTGTTAAGATAACTTAAAATGAAAAACACGTTTTCATGGCCACTTTTTCTGCTCTATAATTCAGTGTGATTAAATATTGAATCTGACGTTTCGGCTTCTGGCGACCATCATCAACTTAATTTTTTTAAATACGGACCTGATATTTTTTTCAATTTAATTAAATCCTTTCATCACTCTTAAAACACTATATATCGCCACTTTGATATTTGCCGACGTTTCGTACAGAAAATTCCATCACCAGAATATTGCATATTTATTTAACCATAATACGGCCCTGAACTACATTTTTAGGTAAAAACCTAACCTTAACTTCCGAACGATATCTAAATTTGATTAGGAATGATGTCTTAGACGCCCTAGATAATCAACCTTTGGCAGTATTTCAAGAAATATGGTGGCAGCAAGACGGAGCTCCTGCCCACAATGGAAGGGAAGTAGCTCAATTCCTTTACCATATATTTCCTAATAAATGGTTTTGCAAGATGGCCCGCTAGGAGCCCAGATCTTAGTCCCCTAGATTATTTCCTTTGGGGATATCTTAAGAACCGTTTATTTAAAAATGCACCTCACGACCTTTAAGTACTACGACAAAATTTGATAAGGGAAGTCGCTGCCATTCCTGCGAGAACAATTAATCGAGCTGTATTAAAAATACAAAGCAAAGCAAGAAAATGCATCGAGGCGAAAGGTTATCTCTTTGAACACTTATAATAGTGATTAAATTATGTTTATTTTTAATATGGGCATCAAGATAGTATTACAAATTGTTTATGTAAGCTGATTTGTTGTCTACCTTTTTGTTTCTTATGTCTAATATTCATGAAATTTTCGGTTAATAAAGTTATTTCCGCTGTTAGATATCAATGAGTTGCAATAAAAGATTACGAATATGTAATAAGTTTATTCTTTTTTTTACCTTCTTACCTAAAAATGTAGTTCAGGGCCGTATTATGGTAAAATAAATATGCAATATTCTGGCGATGGAATTTTCTGTACGAAACGTCGGCAAATATCAAAGTGGCGATATATAGTGTTTTAAGAGTGATGAAAGGATTTAATTAAATTGAAAAAATATCAGGTCCGTATTTAAAAAAATTAAGTTGATGATGGTCGCCAGAAGCCGAAACGTCAGATTCAATATTTAATCACACTGAATTATAGAGCAGAAAAAGTGGCCATGAAAACGTGTTTTTCATTTTAAGTTATCTTAACAAATATAGCCAGGAAACAATAAAACCAAAATTGAAAATTCCGGTTTTTTTCGAATATCTTCGGAAGTACTCGGAATTTTTTAAAACGCAAAACGGCATTTTATTGAGCATCAAATTGCGCAACTTTGCCTCCATTTAACCGATCCTGTATCTCTTACGGTTTCCGAAATCCCAATGATGAGCGTCGAATTCGATTGCATGCTAAGGTATGTACATACAGGAAAGTGCTTTACACTCTGCGCCCTTTATTCTCGAATCCGTTGGTCTGACAAAAAATGCTTAGAATAAAATTTTTAAAGAATTTTGTATTTCACAACTTTTATAATAAATATAAATGCGAATTAAAAGTAAAGAAACAAGATATTCGCAAAAACTGATTTTTTGACATTTGACCTGTCATATTTCGAGTGCCTTACACGATATCATAAAGGATTTTTAGAAAAGTATTTTTTGTACCAAAATAAAGGTAGGTACAGATATTCAGCTTATTCCGTGAGATTCCGAGATTGACCCTTTAATTGGACTAAGATGACTGGGGTAATATAGATGGCGTCAAGATGCCTAGAAAATTTGGCAGAGATGCCCTGGGTCGATGTGGTTTCTTCCGGTACAATCAATTTTATTTTATATTCTTATACTAAAATTTGGCAGTATTGCCAAACTTCCGACAGCATTTTTATGACCTAAAAAATGAAAAAATATTAAAAACACCAGCTTTGGATGGCAAGATTTTATATTTTATACGTACATATAAATTAAGTAAAAAATTTCTACTTTTCTTCGCTAAAATTATTTTTGATTGATACGGGAGTGCATAACGTAATAGTGAGAATTGTTTTAATTTAATAATTGTCAAAATATAAGGGTAGGCAGTTCAGGTTACAAAAAGTTTGTGCCAAGTGGGGAAAAATTAATGTAATTTATTCAAATAAACGATTTGACACTAATACTAAGACTATTTCACTATACTCTGTTCACTATAAATTAAAAAAACCCATACCAAAAATGTATTTCATTGGTTTAAAAGTTAATACAAATAGTTACCACAATAAAAAATGTATTTTATTGGTTTAAAAACTACAATTACCGGAGTTACTTACTCGGGTATTCATTAATAATTTATAGTGCCCAAAGTTTAAAGTGTTTTACACTGGCAAAATGTCATAGCAACTAGCAACCCCTGTTTTCTCACTGGCAAAACTCCCTACCTGCTCTTATCTTGATTAAACCAACATGATGGTATTCAGGCTGAGTATTTCACACTGGCAAAATGTCATAGCAACCTCCCCGTTTTCTACTGGCAAAACTCCTACCTGCTCCTACCTTGATTAAACCAACATGATGGTATTTCAGAGGCAAAAACTTAGTTAGGTTAAAGTAAAAAGAGGTTAAAAACTATTGCCAGTTTGACAAATGTCGCCTATTTTTAAAAATAAAATATGAATGTTTTAAATCAAAATGCGAGATTTGGATGCCAGTGTGAGTCAGAGATTAGCAGTATCTAAAAATATTCCGCCTAATACACAAAAATCAAAAAAATACATTTGGGAAGCAGTTTTTTAGTTTCTTGAAGAAGCAAATTATAAGCGCGAAAAATCTACTTCCGTAATAGAGTTCCACGTCTCAATCGCTTCAGGTTAACTAAACTCAAAACCAGGCTTTGATTGGAAAGAATGGACAAACTATTGTTAATTATAATAACTGTACATTTAATATAAATTGTAATAAAATATAATCCTACCTTGTTAATATAATACCATGTTTAATTTATCAGTTTTAATTTAAGTTTAAAGTGTTGTTATTCTCGTGAAATAGTCTTGTCGAATATCATTCGAGAGAAAATTTATGGGCAAAATATTTCTCTTGTTTTATTCAAGCTTGTTGCTTTTTGGTAATTTCGTTCATGACATTTATTTAATACCACTCGCCTTCGGCTCGAGTTATTATTGAAAATGTCATTCACGAAATTGCCAAGGCAACAACCTTTCATACAATCGAAATATTTTGCCGGCAAAATTTTCTCTTTATGATATTAGGTATATACGATAAAACTTAGTTAAAGTAAAAAGTATAAAACTATTGTTAATTTATTTGTCAATTAAAGGTTAAACACTTACTTGTAAT
>JACEGR010003561.1:0-102620 GCA_014170235.1 Listronotus bonariensis | reverse complement strand
ACTAGTTAAAATTTTGTACACCTATTCCCGAAATTCCCGAAAATTCTCGAATTCTTGAAAAATTTCTCTAAAAAATCCTGAAATTCTTTAAAAATTCCCGAATTTCTGTAAAAATGTTTAAATTCTTAGCGAAAATCCTGACTTTCCTCAGAAAATTTCGAATTTCCGGAAAAAATCTTGAATTTCTTTAAAAAATCCTGAATTTGCGGTAAAAAAAAACGGAATTCGCAAAGAATTCCCGATTTCTCAAGCCATTTTTTGGATAACATTGTTTGTTGTTTGTTAAGACCCACCCTGCTGGTAAAAACAGAATGTGTGATTTGTCAACCAAATATATTTTTACTATTAGAATTGTAAGATTGATTTTAAACATATTTCATGCTTGATTTCATGCAACAATTCCGACACCTAAATGAAGTAGTAGCTGATATATTTACAATTAAAGTCCAAAATTCCCGACTTTTAGTAACTGCCTGTTAAAGCACTCAAGCTGATATCAGATAGAAAATAAACACAAACAGTAGTGGATCATGTTCAAAAAGGAGAGGTTGATTTGTTTATTGACAAGGTGCTTATATTACCTTTAGTAATATTTGAGATTTCTTCAGTACGTGAGCAACTTGATTCAGTATCTAAACTGGCAGAACTAAGAGAAGGAATATTGTCAGTCGAAACAGGAGTATAGGATCTTGTTGCAAGTGGATTTACTTGGACAAATGTTAGCAGAGTGTTATTTTTCCCCGTACTTACATTTTTAGAGTTGTTTTTAGTTTTATCAGATTTATAATGGTAATTTACATGAGAAATAAAATTTGAGAGTGTCCATTTTTTTCCGTATTTTGTTTCAGTATAAAATGCTTTTATATCGACCAAACATACAGGGCATGATATAATGGCATACTCATTTCTCACTTGTAAATTTGCCACATGTCTTTGACATGTCAAACAAAATAACAAATAAATCCTCGTGTTAAAGTTCGAGTTACAACTTTATAATATTGGGTCTAACGAAGATAATTTTTAAAGTAATTATTAGCTGGTGGTTAAAATAATAAAGTTTTTAATATAATAATAACCAAAACTATTAAAAAATTCTGTATTGCTTGGGCACATTTGGAAAAAAACTTTTTGTGCAAGTACCTTTTGACTTCAAATCGAGCTTTGAATCGAGCTTCAAATTAACCTGACTCTATATGAGTTAATCTAGTTAGTAACACTGAGATATTTTTAATTTATGTAAATACTACAAATTATATAGGCATTTTCCTACCTTGAGGCACGTACAGATTGAACCTCAGCGTCATTCTGGATGAGAGAATCTTAATTTTATTAAATAAAGAGATTTGTGTTGTATCGTTTTGGCAAAAATCAAGGCAAAAATAATTCTAAATGCTTAACAGCCAAAAAAACTTGATTTAATTACATATAATAAATGTATTTTTCTTCGAACGTCAAAAATAATGATCATTGTTGTATTTAACAAAAAACAATAAAATGTCACTTTTTATACTATTTCTCCTCAGCGACAGTAAAAATCTTTTGCTGCCGCCCGTGAGCGGCATTAAAATTAAAATCCATAAACGACAAATAATAGAACGCAATAAAAATTTGACATTTATGGAAATTTGTAAAATGCGAAGTAGGCTGTTTTTTAGTGACGTTGTTGGGCGACAGTAAAAATACTTTTAGTGCCGCTAAAGCATTGTCAAAAACCTTGGAATAATATTTCCATAAAAAGAATTAAGTATTATTCAAATGAACTTTTACGCTTGATGAAAAAATTGCATGTTTTATTCGGAGAGAAAGACACTTTTTGCTTCGTCTGTACTTTGTTGGACTCGCTGCACTCGTCCGAGAAATTCTACAAACTCAGCAAAAAACGTAACTTTTGCTCCTTATAAAACAATTCCTATAAGTACTATTTTCTGCAAACGTCAAAAACAGCGATCCTTGTTGTATTCAACAAATTACTTTAACTATTTCTTCTCAGCGGCAGTAAAAATGTATTGCTGCCGCCCGCGAGCAAAATCCATAAATGACGAATTTAAAAAATTTGACATTTACTGAAATTTGCAAAAATGCAAAGTAATTAATCAGAATCTAAGCCACTTTTAAAATTGCCGCCTTTAAAGAATCCTTAAATCCATATAAGAATATTTATATCTAAATTTATACAGGTAATAAACTTCTTTTAAATAGTAAAAATCTTGTTTTGGATACAAAGCGGCTGGAACGTTTGACTGTTTATTTTTTAAAAAGCCGACCAGGCGCGCAAGTAAAAAATATCTTCATAAAAATATTAACAACATAATATAAACACATGAAACCGGACATAACACGGAACGGTAAATGTGCCGTATAGGGTTTTCTGTTGTTTTTATGATTAAAAAAAAAAATTGGCTTACATCCTATTTGTTCTTAATCATAATATAATGGCGCTGTTATAAAATATTTTGTATTTTTTTGTTTTTGTAAAAAACAAAAATTTGAATTTTTCGAAAGTTCTTCACTTTTAATCTGAACATTTGGCAACAACGGCTTATCTGTTCAACTTTACGCATCCGAGTTCTTAATGGATTTTTAAAATAAAATTCAACGTGCCCGAGGTCACGGTCAGGTTAGTTCTAGGTAGGTAACTCTCTTCTTTTTAATTGGAATTAAAAAAATATATCTCTGACATATTTTTGATGTTGCCAAATGCTCTTTATATTTTGCTTTTTTTGCTAATTTGAGGATATAAAACTTAAATATCAATTTCTTCTGAATTTCTCCATTCTTTAACAAAAATATTCAGACAAAAATTATTTTCACTTAATTTTGAATGTGATTTTGACCAATATTAACTCATTTTACCCCGCCCAGCACCCCTATTCACTCCCCGGTACCGCAAATTTATTAAGTTATAATTAATTAAAATTTGGTTATTTTGGATCAGCGCCACTGGTGTTTTATTAAGGAAAGGGTCTAAAATCAGTGAGTATCATTTATTTTTAAGAAAATTACAGCATTGCCAGAATTAAGCACAACACTCTAATTCCGAGGTCGTCAAAGTGCGGCCCCCGTTCCTTAAAACTGGCACAAACACTCACTGTAACTTCTAACCTAAGTAGATGCTTACCTAAAAATCCCGAAAACAAACTAGAAATTCCTGAAAATTTCTAAAGATTGCCGAAAATTTCTAAAAATCCTGAAAATTCTCGACTATTTCTGTAAATTCCTGAAAATTCCCGTAAATTCCTGAAAATTCCCGTAAATTCCTGAAAATCCCCGAAAATTCCCGACGATTTGTACACCTATTCCCGTAGTGAGACACCCCTCGGGGATCACTTTCCGGCTGCCATTTTTTTATTTCTTTTTCGATCCTGACGAAACTTTACGAGCTTTTACGACTTCCGGTTTCAGCGGAAATGACTGAAACTTTTGATTTTTAAATGGGACACCCTATATATTTTTTGATTTTCGGATGCTCCAGATCATTTTTAGACGAAATACAATATTTTTAAAACAAGTTTTGGTCAAATATTTTTTTTTAATTAAATTTTATCTAGAGTGATCATCCTAAAATCACTCTCGTTGTCACCCGGCATAGTATGGTTCCAAATTTTATTAAAATATACAGAACGGCTTAGATTTTAGAAGGACAGACGGACTTCAGGTCCTCTATAGACATGAATAAGTTCGCAAATTCTTCGTTGTAAGGATATAAGGCGTTAAAGATATAAACAAAAATAGGTTTTTCTAAATATCTCAAATATTCTTTACTCAATTTAATTCTTCTATTATAACAAAGCAAATAATTTACTATAACAAAAAAAAAACGAAAAAAAAACAAGAAACTATTCGCATTAGTACCCTTAGGTGGTAGCAATATATCTTTTCCAAATATTGCGGTAGTCGAATTTTTACGTCGATATCTCAATTTTCCTTTTTCAAATATCCGAAGAGACTTTCAATAAGATATCGTCTATAAAATAATGGGCCTACGTTACTTTAAATCGTCAGGAACATAAATATTGCGATGCCAAAATTTAACGTTTAAAATGGAACGTAAATAAAGAAATTAAGTGAAATATAATAGATTTTTCATGGTAAGCTTAGTCTTACTGAGATAAAAACGTCCTTTCCTATGAGACTGAAGCAGATTAGTTTGTACTGGTAAAAATCGAATTAGTAATCAATAGGTAGGTTTTAAACTGTAAGTTTAATAAAAAAACGAAACGAAAAAGTTTTTAAATAAACCATGCTCTCCCGATCAGTTTTTAGGCCGCTGCGTAAGTTTTCCCTTAAAGTAAATTATAAGTCTATTAAACCGTTTTCACAAGTTCTAATACAGTGTAAAAATATGCAGATTTTTTATTATAAAAGTTATATTTCCATTCGTTTTCATTATTCTAAAACCTTACTTTTTCGCCATTTTTGTACTGCGACTGGTTGACGGCCCCTGACTCTGCTTATGCAACATAGGTACTACTATTTATTTTGAACAAGACATCACCGTTTAAAACTTTTCGCATTTCTTTTAAAACGCCCTGTAAATAAGATGAAACATGACTGCACAGTAACATAGGGCATAACAATATACAGGTGTGAAAACGCACTCGCCGACCGTAGGAATTAAAAGCATAGGAAATATTCGAGGTAGCTTATGCTTTGTTGGTGTCGCCGTCCGACGAAAGGTGGAAGCGGTGGGCTGGCGGCAGCCTTGATCTTGTTCTGCTCAAATCCGTGCGGTCGTTGCAACAGTGAATTGTAGGAAAATATTTAGCAAATTGGTGGAAGGGATTCCATGCATTTATCGCCTATGGACGACGGTTTGGTTTCCATACCGGTAGACTAATAGTAGAAATGTGTCAACATCCATATGGTTAGTAGCAAGGAACCCCAAAGACATGAAATGCATTGATTGACACTATAAAAAAAAATTGTAAACGATTTTAAAAACCATTAAAAATAGCCGGATCAGCTAAATAACATAACACATTGGCAATGTGAGGAAAAGAGACAGTCTAACGTGAATACGGGCATGTAAACATTTTGGATTAGATGATCCACGTACATCCTTTGTTGTTGATTTACTGGCCGATATACCTTTACCTATTGCTTATACAGTATACAGTAGTTATCGGCCGATACGATTTTTTTTTGCCGATACTGATATTTTATTTTGATATTTGTTCTTTTTTGTTTTATTTTAATACAAGAATTACTTTTATTACTTTTTTAATGTTACCGTTTAAATTATAAAAATAAAATAATATGTTCATGTCAAAAGTAATTCATGAATATAAGTAAAAATTGTCAACAGAAGCAAAAAATTAAAAAAACTTGCCACATCTGTTATTCGTAGAAACGAATCTCCATTTGAATGGTGGAATTTTATATAAAAAAATATGCCCTTACTAAAAAATCAGGCAGATATTTTTTTATCTGCTCCAGGTGCAAGTATTTTCAGTTAGCAATTTTTTTCTGATGCAGAAAATATTTACTGTAACAAAAGAAACAACTGATACCTGTGCATGCCGAAAGTTTGATTTTTTGCACGGTAATTTAAAGAAGTTAAACTTTGATTATAAAATGTCTTGCATTCCTTGCAACTTTTATTTAAACAAGCTACGTAAATATTTATTGTTGCCGAAAGTAGTTTGAGTACTTGTTCCTTTTTGTTTTATTTTAATACAAGAACTACTTTTATTACTTTTTAATGTTACCGTTATGTTCATGGTAAAAATAATTTAGTTATTTATTTAAAAAAATGTACAAAAAACGTTTTTCCTTACGAATAAATAAAATAGTTTATCTTAAATACACTGATATTTATCGGCAAAGTTTTGCCGATACCGATCATCGGCAAAATTTGCCGATATGCCGATACGTTTCCGATTCACCTATATTTATATCGGTATCGGCCGATCACTAGTATACAGAAGTTAACACTATAGTAGGTCATTTTGTCTTTTCCTCGATCGCTCTAAGGGACTCAAAACTGCAACCGCCCTCGTTTCAGCCCCCCATCGGGCGCCCACCCGGGGGACCCTGATAGCTCGACGGGGGTCCTTAGCTGAGATTTGTCGACATGGTGCGGAATTACACTCAAGTACAGCGCATAAAGAACGTTTTCTTTCTCCTTTTATTGGCGTGTCGTCCTCTTTATTTGATGATGGCGTTATCAAGCACAGCTCGGCATTTGTGAAGAGAAGGAAGGTGATTTTTTTCCCCTGGGTTAAATAAAAATTACTCCACGTAAAAATTTTACTCAAAACTATCAAGCACTATTTTAATACTCGACAAATATTACAAACCTAGATATTTCTGAAAGCACAAATTAAAAATTACATTAGGATTTCTTTATCTATACAAAAATACTGTCAAACGGTTGGACACATATGGAAAAAATCTTTAAATTATTAAAAACCTTTTTTGGAATAACCTCTGCTAATACAGTAACCTAGAACCTACTTTTTGTCATTCTGCATTAATAAGGGACATGAAATGAAAGCACTGTATAATTATTTGGTTTAAATAATTTTTTAAAAAACAATATTATTTCTTTATATTTTTTTAATTTAAGAGAGCATTGCCGCGAGAACCGAAGTTAGGAAAGCGCGCACGACAACTTCCGAAATCAGTTTCGGTTACGGCAAAAGTTTCGGCCAATTTTGGCCGAAACCGAAAGTTAGGTCGGACACTAATAAAAATATTATTTCCGCAAGAGCTTACTAAATTTTGATTGTATTTTATTGTAGATCTAAAAAAGCACATTTACATACTTCGAGTACCTGTTAAATATATTTTTTTTAAATTCTTGTCTTAAATGTAAAAGAAAATATAAAATTTAAATAAATTGAATCAGTTTGACACTTTTAGTTGCCAAACTTATTTGTATTTGTACTTAAATGTATTTTTATTATTATTTTCTTAATTTTAAACAATATTTTAAAACAAACAACTTTTTGAAATAACTTTTTAGCTATCATGTTGACTAGCCTTACTTTTTGATATTTAAATTTAACTTTTAATAATTATTTCCCTAAGCAAAAGTAATTGCCAAAAAAAATTTTTTTCGTATATACAACGTGTCCAAGATAAGGAGGGCCAGTATGGGCATCTTGGAAATGGTAAGAGATACGAAGTCGGGTAAATGAGAACAAAGTTAAGGTTTTATATGCCTAATAATATACCGTTTAGAATGTTTTAAAATTTTGAGTATTTCCGGAGATATTCAGAAAAAAACGAAATCTTAGAAATTTGTTTTATTTTTTTCCTGGTCTTATTTAAAATCGGATTTAAAAATAAATTGCACTTTTGCATTGCCACTTTTTCTGCTCTATCAAATGGTGGTATTTTATTTTAACTGCGACGTTTCGTTTTCGTAGGACCATCATCAACTTTATTTTTTAAATACGGTCCTGATATTTTGATATCAAAATTTAAAAAGCCTATTTTAATACAAATTCAATTATGTATTACACATTGGGGTTAAATCCCAATCCGGACCTGTATTTTGGGAAATTTGATAAAAATAATTATCTCTACATATTAAGTTAATAAATTACTTTTTAACCGTGATACAGCCCTGTATTTCTAAGAATTTGGTAAAAATGGTAAGTACTGCATTTTAAACTAATACAGTGATTTAGTAAAAAACTTAAAAATACAGAAATAACAAGTAATTAAATGATCTAACAACAAGCAAAACATACTTAATAATTTTGAACTGTAATTTATCTAAAATATCAGAAAAGCCTTAAAAACAAATATTTAGATTGGTATTAAATCATTTGTTTTTCTTAACATTGACGATATGACGGTATGATCATTATCGCGGAATCATGCAAAACCCGTCCAAGTTGTTTTGCATTTGCGCAGATTTAGGATCTTACCATCATATCATCAATTTTAGAAAAAACAAATGATCTATTACCAACTTAATTATTTCCTTTTAGAGCTTTTTTGATATTTTAGATAAATTACAGGTAAAAATTATTAAAGATGCTTGCTTTGTTAGATTTACTTAAATAGAAAAAAAGCGGAAACAAGTTTCGTGTAAAAATTGTTATTTTATAAGTGAATCATTTGACCATTTATTACTTGAGATTTTTTAGTTATTATTTTCTAGTAAATTTATGTATTATTTTTAAAATGTAGAGCTTACCACTTTTATCAAATTCTAAAAATACAAGGGCCATATTACGGTTACACCATAATGTGAATTTAAAATAAAATTGTCTTTAAAAATTTATTAATAAAATATCAGGACTATATTTAAAAAATGTGAGTACCTAAGTGATGCTAGGGGATTTTCATTATGTTCTGCTTGGTTTGTTAATGTTATTTCATAATTTAAAATGTAAAGTTAATTATTTTTATCAAATTTTTAAAAATACAGGTATGTATTAAGATTAAACCCCAATGTGTAATACATCATTGAATTTGTATTAAAATGGGCACTATTTAGGTCCGATAAGAGGGCGTTGAAGGCTTTACAAATTACCGGGGGCCGGACTGAAGGGGACCGCGTGGGATGGAGAACATAAATAAAAACAAAGTAAGAGCAGAGGGCATTTTTTTTGGTCGTAACTTATATACTACCAGGGTCCGACGCGGCTCTCGACGGCAATAAAAACATATTTTTGGCAATGTTTAAGGGCCGATTTCAAACACGGCGGCAGACTGCTACGGCAGAACGTTATACTTATTCTTTTGCCTTCGAGATCAAGTAGTAGTGTTGCTAGTTAATCGAATGGCTCTGCCGCTATCGTCGATGGTTTGCAGTTTGTCACCGTGTTTGGAATTGCGCCTTAATTATTTATGTAATACATATAAATATATATATATATATATATATATATATATATATATATATATATATATATATACTGCAATCCAGGTAATAAGCAAATCAGTTAACTAGCATGTACTAAGTAGTTTTCCAACAACTGTTAATGAAATTTTATGGTTAATTAAATAAAAAATGCATGATGTCTGTTCTATTTATTACATTTTTTTTACTGTCATTCTCAAACAAAAAAACATATAACAGAGTATCTAAACTTAAAATTGTCTAAACGTAAGAATTCCTGACAAACTGGCGAACGTTTTACTTACATAAACACAACCAACTTTTAACCTTCTTACGTCTGCATTACCATTCACTTCCAAAGGAATAATTTTTAACGTCAACAACTCACAAAATACTGACAAACGACGAAATAAAAGAACAATAAAAGGAAAAGCAACCATTTATTCTGATTTCTTTTCTGAACGCAAGCGAACCGTTTTCGGAGAAAAAGGAAAACTTTTGGCTTCGCAGGACGGAAACAAGATTCACCGATGTCAGAAACGCGGAAAATTTACTGAATAATGTGACGGAATCTTTATGTTTTCTGTCATCTTTTTAAACTCGAATGTCTCCGCGTTCTTGAATAATTTTTCAAAGAAATATATTGGGGAGGAAAATGCGTTTGCGGCGATATTCTTTCTGTATAGTCTTTAAATGTGCTATATATACTTCTTTACTTTAAAATAATAAACTCAAAAAAGAACTCAAAACAAAAAGTGGTAATTCTTTACAGATTAGGAAAGTGGTAATTTAATAGGCGGATAAGGCAATATGTAATAGGTTTACAAATAAGCTGTTGTTTATAGAATAATTTTTTATGTCATAACTGACATCTTTATCCAAAGGTTTTTAAAACAATTTAGGGTATACAGGATGTCAAAATAGAGAGTAGTTTGCTTTATGAACATAGGGTTAAAAGTCAACTATTAGGGAGATATCGCGGTACAGAAATAGCAAAAAACGTTTTTATTTATTATCCCAAAAACGAAAAGCGCTAAAATAATGAAATTCTACAAAAATTTGTATTTTTGTGGAAATGCCCGCGAAATTATTTAATATGCCGCTTAGTTCGATGACGTAGTTGAAGTGTACCTACGTCACAAAAAATACAAGCTACGACATGCCTTTTCTATTGCTTGTTTCTTTTTTGACATATTTATTTAACGTGACGCTGACATAAGCACTGGCAATATTGTGAAGTTTTAATTTTCCTGGGTTAGTGGCGTATTTAACTAATAATTAAAATAGTTTTTACCATTGTAAAATTTTGGCCAAGAGCCTATTATACGCCCACGGCTTAGAAAATTTAATATGACCTGCACATTTCTTAAAATTAAATGCTAACCTTTGTAATCCACTAAAGAAAAACTTCAAACAAAGTATTAGCAGAGTGCCAATCGGGAAGGCACTAAGTAGTTTTGTCCCTCGAACAAGAGTGAGATCGACTACCTCGCGAGAGCTCTCGACACTTAACGAGAGCCGAAAGTAAATGTGGTGCGAGAACACTTGCCGCACTTGAGTGCTGTAATAGCTCGAGAGCGTTTCGTCGAAAATTGTCGACATGACATTTTGTACAACAGCAAAATACGTTCATAAATACTCCTGCATTTATAGATTAAGAGATAAAAAGAAGTTTATACTTTAAAATCTAGCTTAAGGATAATCCTGATAAATAAGGGCGGAAAATTAGTCATCAAGGCTACGTTGACTTTAAATTTTAAAATAATTTAGAGTCCAAATGAACTTGACGACTGAATGTCCAATATCCTGGACCAAACTCATAAGCCGCGAACCCACCGATCTGGATGGATTGCCAATGATATTACCTGCGCGAAACAAAAGTTACTTTTTATGGGCGAAAAATGTGTTTGTGCGCTTGGCTACCAGTCATCACCGAGAGTTAACACGCGGGCGCTGAACAGACTATCCGCATTATCGGAAAGAATTTATCAACGCCTTGTCTGGGTTTCCCGTTGGAGTACGGAGAGCACGGTCCTTAGCTAAAGACCGTGTAATGAAAACACGGTAAGCTCGTATTGTATTCTGCCATGGCTTTTAAGTACGCATGTTCGTAGACGCCCCGATTTGATTACTGCGCGAGATCGTAAAAATCCCAAAAATGCTACTGCGGATCTAAATGTGGGTTATCCATAGGCAGTGGCGCAGCTAGCCTCTGGTTTGGGGGGACGTTAAGCGAGGTAAATATTATGTAAATAAGATTTCCAGTAAAATTATTACCAGCATTAGCTTCCAACTTGCTTTCTTACGAATTTCATTATCATTATATTATCATCATAACAATGTAAAATATGTCATTTCTAATATTTGAATTTAGGGAGGAATGTTAAATTATTTAACGTTCTGTTATTAGTTAAGTTTTTGAATTAATTAGCTGAAAACAAAGAAATTTTAGCTGGTTGATAAAGACATTAACAAACTTATAACTTAAATATTATGGCTTTAGTTTAGTGTTGCACATTATTTTTGAATAATATGGTTATGTTTATAAATTTTAATTTTATGACAACCCACGAAGGCTTATGCTTAAGTACCAGTGTACCGTGGGTGTCGGGTTATTAGAGGTTTAACCATCTTCATTATCCCCTTCATTTCCCTTGTTCTGTCAATGTTGTCCAAGCACTGAAGCATGTTTTTACATTTCACAATAGCTTTCAGACGGTTTGAATGGGGTAGTGTCTAGTATTCGAATAATCGGTATTTTAAATTCTATTCAGAAGACATTTGTCTGGTAAACGAATACACCTGGGTGTTTGGTATTCGGTATTCAAATGAATTATTTTTTAGTTAATATTTGAGTATACGAATACCGAGATTTTAAGTATTCGAATACCGGAATGCCTATACCAGGATTTAACTACTGGAATGTATATACCAGTACTTGAATCCAGTTTTTCAATACGAAAAAAGTAACAACAAAGAAATATATTATAATTTTTTGGGAAAGTATATTATTCTTTTTTTGCTCCTCAAAAAATATGACTACCGAGTGTGGTTGGTGGTATTAATGTAATGTTTTACCTTTTTTTTTTTTTGGTCTTCAAAAAGTCTTCATGAATTATTGAATCCAGGTATTTAAATAATAAAAAATAAAAAGTAGTTATTTAAAAATAACGTCCGTGGTGGCACTACTGCGTTGAATGCAAAATGCAAAAATTGCATGTTTTAGTGCTTGCACAACGTTGACGAAACAGGGGCAACGATGGGTTAAACATCTGATAACCCGACACCCTCGGTACTCTGGTATTTAGGCATAGACCTTCGTGGGATGTCAAAAAGTTAAAAACAAAAATACTTTTTACAATACGGTATTTAAGATTCGTTCTTATTCGAATACAGAATTTCAGTATTCGACCTAATTCTGAGTAGTGCTACCACAAACGTTATTTGAATCTAGCTACTACCTAAAAATGTCTCCCCAGCTGAAAATCGAATTCAGGCCTTCTGGGTAAGAGATCAAAGAATACCTTACCGGGGGCGCGTAAAATTGTAATTAAATAGCAAAAGTAAGTTTGTGTAGTAACTAAAAAAATATCCTTAAAATTGAATAAAAAATCAACAAAATTTGTTATAAGAGAGATATGGGTGGTGCTGTAACGTCATGCGGTATTAACGTAAGCGCTATTATAACAGTTAAGTTATGCGCCATTCGATTTTTACCGTCGCTGGTGGTAATAACGTTACCGCATGGAGTAATTTGCGGGCTGATAACGCCGTGTGCTATATAGCGAATAGAATTGCCATGCGCACAATATTTTTCTTTGTTTATTTTTTAGGGTTATATTATTTATTTCGACAATTTCTACAAATATTTGGGTAATAAAGCCACAGAGTAAAGTTAAACTACTAATCTTTAATAAAGCCTTGCTTTTTTATTTTGGGATAAATGTCGCAGGTGAAAAAGAAACAAAAAGGTTAAGATTTTCGGCCGACAATGACCTGGCTTTACTGAGAGAATGTCTTAGACAAAATTCATCTGAAAAATAAAAACTTTAGTATTTGCACATTAGAGAATCATTTGTTTTTGATTTTGTAAATTTATTTACAAAATCAAATTTACAATATTACAATTTACATATATTATTACGGCATCTTCCATATTTCTAAAAACAAACACTAAATACCGTATGCGGTATTTAAATAGCGCCTTACGTAAATAACGAACGTAGGCGGTAACCAAAGTACCCATATCTCTCTATAGTTTGCAAAAGTTTTTAAACGTATTACTGTAAAGATAAGAAAATAGGATTCCTGAACGCAGCACCACTTACTTTGTCTTTGACTCATGTCTTGTTCTACTTACTACTTGTACCTACATGTTTCAAGAGGTTGTAATGGGGTGTAGCTAGCTTTGTTAAAAGTTGGCTCGATGGCTGTTTTAGTGTTTAAAATGGATTATACAATACAAAAGTGACATAATACGTGAAATATTTAGATTTTATGTGAACACTATTGGGAATTCAAATTAAGGAGCACAGTGTTGCAATTCGGTCAAACAGCTGGGTATCTGGATTCAATTTGGCGAAGAATATTTACATAAATTCAGTGGCGGATTAAGAGTTTCCGAGGCCCTAAGCACAGAGGCTGTGTAGGCCATCTATTGCTGGAAGATGGAAGGAAGTATAAAATGAAAGTTCATCAAAATAGAAAATGTAGTGGTTATAATTTAAAACTTTAAACATTTTTTTTGCGCGTGGGTGTATGCGAAGGGGAGTATCGCTATATTGGAAGCTAAATAAAAAATACTAAAGTGGTGTTTACGTGGAAATTTTTATAATGAAGTAAACAACTTAGACAAACCAAAAACAGGTAATATAAAAACGTAATTAACATATTCACTAACAGTATGAGGGGTCACTCCCGGACTGCCCGCGCCTTGTGATCTCGGACATGTAGGTGAATCTCGATAAAATGTATAGGTATAGAATAAAACGCCAGCAGAGAATGGAGGCCCCTGGAGAACAGGGGCCCCAAGCACGTGTTTGTAGTGCTTATACGTTAATCCTCCACTGCATAAATTACCTGATTAGTTATTAAATTTCACGAAAAATATTAGGCATCATTGTCTGACAACCTAAATAACATAAAGCAGGATAATAGTCAGTGTTTCGAGAAACTTTATATATAGCAAAAAGCGTAAGTTCTACGTTATTTAGACTTGAACTCAGATAAACCAAAACTGACTTCGCACGTTTTGCTTCATTGCTGAATTTTTAACGAAATCCATGATGGCAACCACTTAAACGCTTAACACTAGTTGTAGCCTATTTTCTTATTTTTTATTACATTCATCCCATAAATCATAAAACTTCTTTAAAAATAGAATACAAACTGCAACAATAAAAAGCAAAACTTGATTATGAAATGTCATTATGTTCTAAATTTGCAACTGCAACGTTGCCAAGTCGCTTAATTTTAGTTTTCAATACCAATTTTTTTCTGTACAGGGTGTTCGGATTTCGTTGCAATTGCGTATTTTTTTATTATTAGTGATAGAGACTTGCGCATTTCGCAAAGTGTTGTTACTTTTGATGAAACGAATGATGGCACTAAAATAGTTATTTGTGTACCAAGGTTGTAAAATAGCACTTTTACGCCCTCGGCTAAAAGTTGTTGCCCGAGCTTCCCGAGGGCAACAATCAACTCGACTGAAAAATACCGTATGTGTATCTTGTATATTATAAGCCTATTTAAATACGGTGTTTTTCCGTTCGACGTTAGTACAACCAAATTAAAACTGATGTTAGTAAATATTTTGACGTAGAGTCCAGTGGTGTAGTTAGATTTTTAAAATATTTTATATTTTTCGAGATATAAACCAAATTTTATAGATATACTGATTTTGGACACTGTTTTGAGTATAAACACGGCGTCGCTGATCAAAAATATTTAGTTTATAATTAATTAATAGGTGGAAAAATCAAAGGAACCGAGGGGTTAATAGGGGCGGAGTAAAATAGTTAATACTCAGATGTTGCTGTAAAATGTAAACAAATTATTAACTAAAGGCTAACTTTATTCTTTGGTTATAAAGTCTATACTTACGTAGCTCACTATGCAAAAGTTAATTTTAAAAATAAAAAATAGCTGTTAGGTATTACAAATTTTTGAAAAGCTCTTATCTGCCACAATTTAATGATTAAAAAATATACATTCAACATCATTATTTTGGTTCATATTTTAAAAAATACTAAACTGACTAGGCGCCCCGCGAACGAAAAACATTTTAAAGGTTGTAAACACCAAAAAATTTGGTTTGGTCTTAAATGTTATAAAATAGGGAAAGTCCTTTTTAAACTTTTCAATTTTATCAAAAAGGAGCCCTGACAAAATAGCATTGCCTAGAGGACGTACATAAATTACGTGAGGCATTTAGGGGGGCGGCGGTCGAGTTGAATCTTACTTAATCTCACTGCTCATTGTGAGGGAGGGAGGGTCTGAACAAATATCACGTAATTTTTTCTTCGCTAGAAACAGGAAAAATACGTTATCAGGTAACAAGCAAAACTAACTTTTTGGGTGGAGGACCTTTTTTTGCTCCTAAAATTCTTCCGACAAACACAGAGTCAATTTTGGCTTGAGAAATTGTGCAAAAATCTCACGTGAGATTGGCGGATGCTGAGGGATTGAAGCAAATCTCACCAGAGGGGTAGTCATGAGGGTTAAAAAAATTAAAAAAACTACTCCCGTAATTTATAGACGCCCCCTAAGTGCCTTGACATAGGTTATTATCCGGCCCTTCCCCTCTCCATTTGAAAAAAAGTTGCCAGTGCATCCTTGCGCCTTTTTATACCAAAAAGTAATTTAGGGTGTCCCCTTTTACCTAAACTTACCCGATTTTGATATCATGTTTCATTAAAAACTTAAGGCGGACAGAACACTGCATGTACACATTCGAGCTAAACTTGAAACGTTTGTAAAAAGCAACCAAAGAACGACACACCTCCCTAGCATAATCCCGCAACGAGACAAAAAACGTAGTCACGTAATTCGATTCAAATTATTTAACTTTATATTCTGAATCAAGCAGACGGTTTCCTATTCTATTCCATCAGCTCTCGCCATTGTTTTTTAATCGTCACATTGGATTACATTACCATTTCGACTGGCGTCAGTCGAACACGAACTTGGGGTACAGAGAGTTACTACAATAACACGCTAATTGACGACGGTAACCGAGCCTTAAGGGGGGTATTATTTTCATTTTTTTTTAAATTGAAAAAATAAATCTAAATGAAGAACATTTTAAAAATATTGTATTAAAATTTAAGATAAGAGCAAAATTAACAAAGATACAGCGGTTGAAGTAACCACCTTATCCATCTAAAGGTACGTTTACATCTGAAATTTGTTGCACATTGATGTCAGAAATACCTTTTTGACCGTTTATATTAGCCAGAATTTCTGTCTGACATAAATATCATGCAATAAATGTCAGATGTAAACGTACCATTAGGAACGTCTCATTCGTTGATTCATCGGTCGTGCCGTTGCGTAGTTCGAAATTCACGTTAAAATGTAAGTTCCGGGCGAATGACGTTACCTATTGGTTAATGAAGGGTAGTTTAGAAGTACAATTATTAGTATAACGTCCGTGTTGGCACTACTACGTTGTCATATAGTGCATAAGCCTTTTCTACCACCATTTATTTTTTAATACATCGATAAAAACGGCGGTAAAAAAATAAAATTTAAAAAGTGTTTTAAAATCCATTTTTAGAAAAATAAACAGGGTGTTCCATTTAAAACAGCGAAGTTAAGAGCACTTCCATTTAAGCCGGAAATGTCACATAAAGGCTAAAACCAAAATTTAGAAATCTTACAAAACTGCTAAATAAAATTAAAGGTTTGCTAGTAATTTCGCGGGCACCCGGTATTATTTTGCATATAAAACCAGTATCGATTTAGTAAATAATATGTACTTCTAAACTCGGACTAAACTCGTGTATGCTGCCCGGCGTCCATTTTTAAATTATTAAACACTTTTCGCATTAACATTTTACTTCGGTTTCATGGATGGTAACATGGATAAAACACAAAGGGCTTTGACTGGCGAATAAAACAATACATCGGACGCATTTACAAATTTATACACTAATACTTCAAACAACAAACATGTCTGTATGTCCAGCTGTAATGTCAAATGCCACTTTTACAGCACAAAGTTCTATTTCATCAATATGTTCATTCGTACATGGGTTCAGTTGAAATCATTTATTGTTAATTGAAAACTTTCGGTAAATTAGTACATTACAGCAAGTTATCCATATAGGGGTGACTGCCTAAGGGTACATCGTTATACTGAATCCGATTCAACCGATCGGATAAAACTTAATCCGACAAAAAAATGCAATACACACGTTTCGAATTGAGTAAGGGATTGGATTGAACGCCGTAAAGTCAATCCTGTTTTCAAGCGATTTGAATTGAGTTCAGTCGGATCGGAGGTTATACAGGGTGTCCGGAAATTTCATTCGTATATTTTAAGGGGTGATTTTACACAAAAATATATGAAGAAAAGTTCATATGAACATAATATGTTCTAACGTCTTAGTTCATGAACTACAGAGTGTTATTTTTTTTTAAATTGTGTTTTTTTAGTAGTAACTTTTATTCCAATTTAAATATTTTAAACAAATTTGGGGTATGCCTTCTATGCATCAAGGACATTTTTCGGCATACAAGAAAAAAATATTTTACCAGTTTCGTTCATGAAGGGTTTGGGGTAAATATTTTTAAGAAAAATGGTAGGCAATTATTATAAAATAATTTTTTTTTTAATGCTCATTTAGTTTAACACAAATTTGATCTTTTGACCTTTTTTCAATTGATGCACGTTTTTCGCGTAAATAAATAAAAATCATTTCTCGGCACAGTCATTCTCGTATGGATAATATCAAAGTCTGCCGTGAAGAATTACTTTCAATATTTATTCTTCAATTAGGTAGGGATTTGATCATGCCGAAAAATGGTTTTTATTTATTTACGCGAAAACCGTGCATCAAATGAAAAAGGTCAAGAGATCAAATTTGTGTCAAACTAAATGGGCATGCAGGAAAAATGCAGTGGCGTACAATTTTATCTTAATAAATATTTATTTTAAACCCCTCATGAACGACACTGGTAAATTTTTTTTCTTGTATGCCGAAAAATGTCTTGTTGCATAGGAGGCGTTCCCCAAATTTGTTTAAAATATTTAAATTGGTATAAAAGTTAATATAAAAACACAATTTTAAAAAATTAACACCCTGTAGTTCAAAAACTAAGTCGTTTAGAACATATGTTCATATGAACTTTTTTCATATATTTTTGTGTAGAATCATCCCTTAAAATATACAGGATTTTTTTAGTGATATGTAACACAAAGTATTGCATATTTCTAAATATTTTGGTGTAGTAGGTGCCCCAAATTATAGCGAATTAAAAATTGATTTTTTAAACGGAACGCCCTGCTTATTAGTCATATTTTGAAAGCTCATACATATTCTTAGTATCTGGCTATTCATACTCTGTTACCTAGAGCTAATAGTTTGGGAGTTATAACAATTGAAAATCGGAATTTTTTATCTTGACCATTTACTGAGCAAAGATCAGTCAGCAAGATGAGCTTCACTTTCCTATCTTAACTTTTAAGGGCTTTCTAATGGTAGCAAAAGTGAAGGTTAACTGAAGGTTAAAAATTCACCTTTTTCAACCTTCAATTGACCTTCATTTTTTATTACCATTGGGTGGCCCTTAAAAAGTTAAGATAGGAAAGTGAAAGCCATTTTGCTGCATCTTGAACTGTTTTTGCTCAGTAAATGGTCAAAGATAAAAATTCCGATTTTCAATTGTTTATAACTCCCAAACTATTAACTTTAGGTATAGGAATATGAATAGCCAAGATGCTAAGAATTTTATGTAGACTCAAAATATGTAATAAAATATAGGGCGTTCCGTTTAAAAAATCAATTTTTTGTTCGCTATAATTTTTGGGGCACCCTGTACACACCAAAATATTTTAGAAATATGCAATACTTTGTGTTACATATCACTAAAAAAATCCTGTTAAAAATTTTACCGTTTTCGTATAAATCTACTTTGCTCTATCGATGACTCACCCTGTACAAATTCACGGTTTCGGAAATAGTTTAAAAAATGAAAGTTATAAATACAACTTTTTTGTATCTTAATATTTTTACGTAGCTTGCTTATTTTTATAGAACAAAAAATCCGCTAAAATGCATATTCCTAGACCATACAAGAAACATTAGGGAAAAAATTAGGTGTTATAACTTTTTATTAGCAATGTAACAACAAAAAATACCAAATTAAATAACGTTTAAATCTAATGTAACAAATTTTACTAAAAAGTGTTTGGAAATTTTTACGTTTTTTGAAAAACCTTGTTCCTTGAGAACGAAAATTTAAAGGACCCATGTTTATATGCACTTTTTTCATTACAATGGATCAGGAATACGCCCTTAAATTTGCTTACCGCAATTAGAAAACACCCTATATAGTTTAGTAACTAGATATTAGTTTATTTACAAGATTTTCCACCTATTCTGTGACACTCCGTATTAAAAAAATATTAAGGAAATGTACCCATAAAAATACTTACATTACTTTTGATGGCTTTACCAAGTTTTCTATTCAAAAAATTGTTCTTTTTCGTATAAATCTTTCTTAGTGTTTTTTAACAAAGCAACCTAATCCTTTTTTACTAGAATAAAATAACTCACTTACCTTATCATCCTCGCCTTCACTATCACACTAGAAAAAAAAAGAAAAAATTAATACATTAAAATTTTAAAACCACATAACTTTACAACATTTTTATATGAAAAATAGGTGAATAATATTAAGGATATTTAAAACAATTTATAAAAATTCTGTACTTATTAAAAAGCATAGCACATATTTGTACACGTCATACAACAGTTTTTTTGAAAAACTGACTTTAGTCAAGAGTTACAATTTTTGCACCTACAAAAAAACTGTCCCAGGTGTCCCTCGCCAATTTTGATTAAACTGTAATATGTTGTAGTACATCAAAAATAAGAGACACTGTTTTTTATCGGCAATTAAACTTTAAGGGGTGAAATGCACCCCTAAAATCCACCCTGAAAATTGATTTTTTAATGAAAATCTTTTAATAATAAAATTATTGTCCTGATTTCGTAAAGTTATCTTAATTCGTTCCCAAGATATTTTGAAAAAAACAATGTGAGGGTGGATTTTATGGGTGCAATTTACCCCATAAGTGTTTAATGGCCGAAAAAAAATGCATGTCTCTTACTCTTCTCACCCCCTCGATTATTAAAATTAAGTGGGCATACCAAATTTGATAAAAGTTAAAATTTTCAAAATTGAATTGCATGAAAAGTTACCGGGATCTTGCATCACTGTTTCATGCCCCTAAACTCCTACATTCAAAATTTTGTAATAATATTATAAGAGGTTTTAAAGATATTTAGGCGCTAACGTTTCAATTTCTAAAAGTGAAAATATTGAAAATTTATAAACTTCTTATAAAAACATAATCATGTGTCTAACAACACTGACATAGTGCTGATATCACTGATTGAAAGAGTTGCAGTACTTTTTACAAATTATGCATACACATTTTTAAATTATCTCACATGAAACCAAAATACTTTATGTAACTATAAATTTATGATTAATTAATGTTTACAAGGAAATATAAAATGTTAAAAATTATTTACTCAACGAATTTAGTATCCCCATTTTTCTAAACCGCATTGCTACACAGCTTTTAATAAATCCGCTTTACAAAAATCTTTAATAACCTTAAAGATAAAAGCAAAAAATACATAAACCAAATTTCTTTCCCGACTTCAACAATTTATCGGGGGTTGATTTAGCGAAAACGCCATTTTTTAAGGCGAAAATTTAATTTTCCGGCTTTTCAGCCGGCTTTGCATTAAACTGTATTAACCATAATTCAAAAAGGGCTAAGTTTTTTGAAAGGTTTTTTGTTGCTCTTTTCCCCAGCCAGATATGTTGTTAAGGGCGCTTTTGGCCATAATGAGTTTCGTATTTAATCTTGTTTATCCTATATTAGTAAATACATTACGAAAAGCCAGTTACGTTTTTTTGCTTTTCATTTATTAAAGAGGTTTTTTTACATGGACCTTTAAATGTCCACTTTTTTCTATACAAAGTGATTCTTAACCTATGTGGATAAACTTGGGAAATTATTGTTAAAAACTAAAAATTAATAATAGTGATAAAAAACGTAAAATATTTTTAGTTAGGAAGACAATCAATTATTAAACAAATAGTCGTGAATTTTAAGCACAAATAATAACTAATCAGTACCGTATTATCCATTAGGCTGACTAGGCTACAGCCTAGGGCGCCATGAAAAAAGTAGGCGCCACACAGGGGAGTAATAGGCGCTACACAGGGAAGTTTCTAAAAAAGTTAGGTCGGGTGGGGATATAAATAAATAAAATAGACGCGAAAAGGAGAGAATGACTGAAGGTAAGGACCTTTTGTTTTTGCTTTTCAAAAATTTTTTTAGTAGGAAAATAGGCGCTCTGGGGAATTGTAGCCTAGGGCGCCTCATATCCTTAATACGGCCCTGTAACTAATAGTAAAACAAGATTGTGAACTTTTCTTTTACAGAATAGTCCGCTAATTTTAATGTTTTGTGTAAAAACTAAACCTATAAAAAATTATGATGATGCTTGGTATGTCTATTAGTAAATTACCATTAGTTGTGGTCGTATGTAAACTTCGCTTAGGCGGTCGTATTCGTTTTACCTTAGCCCTCAATATGTCCGAGACTACAGTAAAAAGTACCAGAACCGGTATTTAGTTGAAGTTACAGACAGTCATGCAAAACTGTCACATAGTTCTCGTTAGTTAAATCTCATTTTTTTAATTTAATTTCTTAAGGAATTAAAAAAGATTTAACTAACCCGAACTAACCATGTAGCAGCATGAGCGCCTGTGGCGCTTCAAACCAATGAAATTACTGATTCCTGTACTTTTTACTGTATTTATGTTTTATTTGTTTTCTGGGAGATTAAATTTAAACAAAATATTATTTGGCTTTTCTCCAGAATAAAATTTAAAAGTTTATTTATTATTTTAAGAAAATTAAAACTTTTTATACATTATGAAGACCAATTCTGCTCTTCAATAATATAATAAAAGTTATTATTGCTTTAAAAGAAATAAAATAATGAAATATTTAATATTAAGTTACTTACAATACAACAAAGGTTCATTGGCACTCAGTTGAAATCATTTATGCATCAAAATAAAATCTTAACAAGACGCCAGACGAGACTGGGCCAATGTTTGCGTCTCAAAAATGTGGTAAATAGTTTACCAAAAATCTGGTAAACAGTTTACCTAAAAACTTATAAACTTGTTAGAAAACTGAAAAATAATTAAAAATGAAATGTCTGATGGACATTTTAGAGTTTGACATTACTTCTGAAAAAATTAACTGGTAAAGATACACCTATTAGGTATCTTAACCAGATAAAAAGAATAGTAAAATGTTTAGCCATATAATAAAGTATTTTATGTTTTATTTGTTTTCTGGGAGATTAAATTTAAACAAAATATTATTTGGCTTTTCTCAGAATAAAATTTAAAAGTTTATTTATTATTTTAAGAAAATTAAAACTTTTATACATTATGAAGAACAATTCTGCTCTTCAATAATATAATAAAAGTTATTATTGCTTTAAAAGAAATAAAATAATGAAATATTTAATATTAAGTTACTTACAATACAACAAAGGTTCATTGGCACTCGGTTGAAATCATTTTTATGCATCAAAATAAAATCTTAACAAGACGCCAGACGAGTTAGGTAAACTGTTTACCAGATTTTTGGTAAACTATTTACCACATTTTTGAGACGCAAACATTGGCCCAGTTCTCGTCTGGCGTCTTGTTAAGATTTTATTTTGATGCATAAAAATGATTTCAACCGAGTGCCAATGAACCTTTGTTGTATTGTAAGTAACTTAATATTAAATATTTCATTATTTTATTTCTTTTAAAGCAATAATAACTTTTATTATATTATTGAAGAGCAGAATTGTTCTTCATAATGTATAAAAAGTTTTAATTTTCTTAAAATATTAAATAAACTTTTAAATTTTATTCTGGAGAAAAGCCAAATAATATTTTGTTTAAATTTAATCTCCCAGAAAACAAATAAAACATAAAATACTTTATTATATGGCTAAACATTTTTACTATTCTTTTTATCTGGTTAAGATACCTAATAGGTGTATCTTTTACCAGTTAATTTTTTCAAAAGTAATGTCAAACTCTAAAATGTCCATCAGACATTTCATTTTTAATTTTTTTTCAGTTTTCTAACAAGTTTATAAGTTTTTAGGTAAACTGTTTACCAGATTTTTGGTAAACTATTTACCACATTTTTGAGACGCAAACATTGGCCCAGTTCTCGTCTGGCGTCTTGTTAAGATTTTATTTTGATGCATAAAAATGATTTCAACCGAGTGCCAATGAACCTTTGTTGTATTGTAAGTAACTTAATATTAAATATTTCATTATTTTATTTCTTTTAAAGCAATAATAACTTTTATTATATTATTGAAGAGCAGAATTGTTCTTCATAATGTATAAAAAGTTTTAATTTTCTTAAAATATTAAATAAACTTTTAAATTTTATTCTGGAGAAAAGCCAAATAATATCTTTTTACTGTAGTCTGATATGTCCGACACCACAGTAACTGTAATGTGGATACTCCCAGCCTGGTGGCTCAACCAACAGATGAAATTATAGTTCAAAATCCGGGTCTCTGCTCTATATGTTATTTTAAATTTTAGTCTGTTATATCTTTTGAGTTTACAGAGTTTATGCTTGGACTGGGATAACCTCTGATGTGCACCCTAACCCCCACTAATAAGAAAAAAATGTTTTAAAACCAATAATTTAGATTGACCAAGATATCAACTTTGGTACTTATAAAAATAAATTAATTAGGTTAGTCACCTAAAGAAAAATAACTTTTTATGAAATCTGTTTGATTTTCTTTCCGTAAAATGTTTAGTGCTTATTCAAGGTAAAGGAAACTTTTTAAAACCGTCGACGCGGACAAAAAGAGAGGAAAATGTTAATTTTTAGAAGTCATTAGTTTTAACTTAAGAGTTTGGATTTTTAATTTCGAGTTAATTAAAGTTCTTATTTGTAAGTTAAGCTAATTTTTAATCGGTGTTTTTATATTTTTTAGTTCCAAAAGCTCCTAATACTTAAAAATATAGGTAACTAAATTATAGTTTTGGAAGCTTTGCTCATGTGTTAAAAGTAAAATGTAAATGGTTTTTCAAAGCGCTCTCTTTGACTTGTTATATATACAGGGTGTAATTTACTGATGGTATGATTCCTTAGCCTATTTTAGAAAAAGTTTATATAAACATATGTCCTAAACCTCTTAACTTTTATGCAGCAGGGTGTTAAAATTTTAAGAAAAAAACGTCGTCTTATCATAACTTAAAAACTGTTCCAAATATTTTTATAAAATTTAAGACACACCTACTAATCACCATTAGGCATTTTTGGATGCAAAGGATTTTTAATTACTTCTACCAGCGGTGTCCGAACGAAATGTATGGGAAGTAAAAAAATGTGTTACGCCTTGTACGCCATTGCTTTTTTCAAAAATAAAAATATGTTTCTTCAATTTTCTTTGTTTGATGCATCGTTTTTGCGTAAAAAACAACAAAACCGTTTTTGATGCATTTTTGGTATAGCAAAACTGTTTGAAACTAGTAGGCTGGTGCTCTATTTTTAGTTTTTACGTGAAAACAGTGTATCAGACAAAAAATTAAAAAAGTCACATTTGTTGTAAAGTAAATGAGGATTCGAAAACGATTTTTGTTTTTGGAAAAAGCAATAGCGTTACATACAATATTTTCATTTCTTAGAAATATTTATTTATTTATTTAAAAGATCCATAAAGAAAAATATCGAAAAGAAAACTTAAACTGGTGTGCAAAATCAAAAATCAATGTCTTTTGCGCTTGCATTAATAGCTAGCTCTTATTTTGTAACTATTGACTTTTGTTATATTCCTTTTAGAGTCTAGAATCCGGAGGTCCGGAGTCCCGGAACGTCACCAAGAGTGTTCCTTTTAATCACAGTATTTTGTGTTTTTGACACGTGTTGACACTTCAAGAACGGTTTCGGGCGGTTCTAGAGCATAAAAGGAATACGCCAATTTAGAGTGCAGATGTCAAAAAATTGTATAGGACTTTTTCTGTTCGTAAGGATAATTTACATCATCATGGCCTTCCTCCAAATTTTCAGAAATTCGTCATAAACAGAGTTAGTGCGGGATATATTTTCTTAATTTTCGCATAAAAAGTATGCAGTCAGATAGACAATCAAAAAAGTAGGAAGCTTTTTGCTTTTTTAAAACAAAATCGTTGCTGTAATTGGAAACTGGAATTTTTTGAAGTCAGCCAACCTGTACATCAAACATACAAATATTGTTGTGAAAATTTCACACCACTGTTTTTTGACCAATCAAATGTGTAGTTTTGGTTGCATTACCATGACAACACAAGTGTTTATCGGAAATTTTTTTCTCCTGCCTGGGGTACCCTGGAGCGAATTATAATGGAAATTTTTTGACATAATTATTGAATTTGTTTTAACGTCATGTCTTTCATTAACATACATAATTAAAGAAAATGTTATTTTGTAGCATGTGCAGTTGTAGTATTTCAGACGTAACTATTATGAAATAATGTAAGGTTTTAAGTCCCTAAATAACAATTTTATACAACTACAGTTAGTAAAATAATATCATATGACAAAAGTAGTAGGTCTAAGTGAAGAGCCAACGAAAGCAATGTAAATGTCTAAAAAATTTAAAATAAACTATTTTTACCAACTTTAGTAATATAAGTGATATGTAAATTATATAAAAGAATAAAACAATGATAAGCTCAAAAATTACATATATTTGCAACTATAATTGGTGGTAAAATGGAAAATATTTATTTAATGGTAAAATTTTAAAGCTCGTGACAAAGTAGCAAATATTAAATTTAAAAGAATATAATTTAAAACAAACTTGGTGTGAAATTTTCTTACCGAATACCACACGTGCTTAAATTATTCGGGAAATTTTCTCGGCCACGAATATTTTAAGAAAATTCTCCCACGCCTGCTGCTCGGGATAATTTTTAAAATATTCGTGGCCTAGAAAAAATTTCCAGAAATTAATTTAGCTTTAGTGGTACTATAAGTGAAAATTTACTTTCTCACCCACCAGGACTTTATATAAAGAGGCACTTTTTTCGTACAGTAAAGGTTTAAATAGTTTCCCATTTGGTAAGAACTTCCAAAGACACGCTGTAGGTATAAATATGCTAGTTATAATTTTTGAAACTTACCCCTATGTACAAATACCACAAATTATTTTACTTCGTGCGCCACCCACACAACAAAGATAAATTTCAACTCTTCCCGAGAAACAATTAGATCAAACACCGAACCACGCAAAAATGATTTATCTACCGGCCTTTTCTCGGCAATTTTCTCGTGTTTTCCGCCGGTTTTTCCCCGCGGCAAAAAGCGAACCGAACGCTTTCTCCTTGATTATTTTTCGCTTTTTGCTGACACACAGAAAAGACTGAAAGTATACTTTCGTCGGCATCCAGAAAAAATCGTATAAAAACCAAGATGAACAAAGAAAACTATAAGGCATTAATCAGTGGCGTCGTTTTTGTAAAATACAGTGACGTAGATATATTTAGTGAGAATAATTATTATTAAACACATTATGCAGTAACGTGGTGTTTTGCATTCAAACTAGGCACTTTAAAAACAATCCAAATAGCTATGGAAGAAAAAATGCAGTGAAAAGTTCATGGTTGCAAAGGACGATCCGAGAGTAGTACTTTCTGTAGAAGAAATTATAGTGGCAAATTCTTACCAGGATCCTTTTCAGGAGTTCTTTTCTTAATTAACTGTTAAAAAGTTTAGTAAAAGACCCTGAAATAAAAGCTTGGTAGGAAATACATAGTTTAAGATCTATTTAAAAACCTTGGATATGTTGGGTGATCTATAGAATTTGAGAAAGGTTTTCAGATATTTAATTTTAGTTATGTTAAAAAACAAAGATCTGCTATGAATTTTGTGAATAAAAGCGTATTATTCAGCACGTATTTTTTTTCTTTACGTTTAAAAATCACAAGAAAAAAAGTGTGGCCACAAAAATTATATTTGGGATCCTTTTTGGATAGCTTTTTTGCA
This sequence comes from Listronotus bonariensis, assembly GCA_014170235.1. NCBI lineage: Eukaryota > Metazoa > Arthropoda > Insecta > Coleoptera > Curculionidae > Listronotus > Listronotus bonariensis. Next base: position 75,498 of record JACEGR010003561.1, on the reverse strand, counting down.
GTTAAGTGCCATTAAATGACGATCATTGACTAACTCTTAAAAATGAGTTAATACATTAGTTGAACTTAATTTCTTAATTATTGGTATTTTGGTATTATTGAATTGGTATTTGACCTCTTTCTGACGACAGATCGATCTAAAATTTGGTATATATATATATATATATATATATATATATATATATATATATATATATATATATATATATATATAAAATACATTTATTTAGGATTTAAATCCAAAATGGCGGACTACATTTTGCTTTACAACAACCTCAATATGGGTATTAAATGATAGGGCTTAATTGATAGAATAGAGCTTACTGTAAAAAATTAAAACCAAGATGGCCGTCGCCAAAAAATGGCGGATTACATATTTTTTCCAAAACTACGGGTCTAACAAAAGGGCTTGATTAGTAGAATAGATCACTATGAACAAGCTTTCGTCATAAAATGGCGGATTACGTATTTTAAACAACTACTTTATTATTATTATAAAATCGTTGGTGAGTTCTGGTTAGTTATAGTGAGGTATTAAATAAATGCAATAGAATGAGAAGTACTCGGAGAAGTATATAACAACACTAAAAACTTTAAAAATAAATTATATATATTTTTTCATGTTAAACGGTTCTATTACAATAAATATAATGTAGGTTATGTACTACAAGCTAAAAAATTATTTGGTAAGTCCTAGTTACTAGATCTCACAGATCTTATCAATCTGGGGTATTGATCAGACCCATAATAAAATCGTTGGTTAGTTCTGGTTAGTTATAGTGTGGCATTAAATAAACTCAACAGAATGAGTTTTGTAGTAGGTATCAACTAACAAAAAACTAAAAACTTAAAATACATAAAAAAGTTTTTTAGGTTAAACAGTTTTATATACCCGGAAATGTATAAATATATATTTTTACTAAAGGCTAAAAAATAATTCGCTAAATCCTAGCTACCAGACCGCACCAATCTCCCCATCAATCTGGGGTATTGATCAGACAAATATTAAATCTTTGGGCACATTAAATTTCCATTATAATATTTACTCTGGATACGCTACGCCTTTCTTAAGTATAATTTGGTAGTGTTAACATAGATTTTAAAGAAATTGATTTTAAATTAATAAGATAATTTTTGGCGTTGAAACTTTACGTGCGACGCCGCTGGGTACAACGGAAAGAAAAATATGGCTCTAATGTTCTCGGAATATATTTTCCATGTTCCACTTTGCTTTTGCATTCTGGTGGGTTTTTACCGATGCTTTCCGGGTAAATTGACGATGTATCTTTATTTATAAGTCTTTTCTTTGCGTGCTTTCTTCTTTTCGGGGGAGAAAAAGTAATAGCGAAGTGCGCCAAAAGACATATTGGTTTTTTATTGGATTTGGCGGAAAAGAGCGGTGTAAATATTGTTTGGGTAAAAAGCTTTTTTAAGTAAATTACATGAAAATTGAATAAAACGAGAAGGATTAGGATTTTATACATGTTTTTATTTAATAAAAGAGCAATAATTATACAAGGTGTCCCAACTCTATGTATATACAAAATAACTTCGCTCTTGTACAGTGTTTAATATTCGATGGTTTACAGATTATCCCAAAAACCGTAAGGAATATTAAAAATTCTAATCTACGAGTTCCAATCTCTTTTTTAAGAAATCAACTGTAGTAAAAACAGGTTATGGCTAATGCGATCTCGATCTATCTTGGAGCTGAAAATCTTCAGATTTTGTCCATTTTTACAAATTTCTTTAACTCTTTTGCTACTAAACTTATGAAAAACTTTAGACTGGTTAATTGTGTAGTTTTTTCCGTTGAATATTGTGGTATAATTAGTTGTTTTCTACGTTAGGCAGTTTTCCAAAAATTACCCAACCTATGTTTTTTCTTATGGAACACCCTGTATATTTACTTTTATTTATATTCATTAGGCTCTCTTTAAACTCTAAAAATATAAACGATTATGCATAGAAATATTAAAAATTGGCACCTAATAAATTGTGATACATGTCAGGCTACTTATGTGGACAGGACATGCAGATCATTGGAGGTTAGAATTAAAGACCACCTTAATCGACCATCTACTTATTCTTTTGGATTTCATATAAAATATAAAACAATAAATTCCAATTACCCAATAACTGCAAGATACTGCACAATATTAACCACCAGGGCTTAAGGCTTAACCTCTTTAAAGATTTAAAAATTGCAAGGAATTCTCTACTTAGTCCCAATTGTTTAAATACCCAGATCAATTCTACATACAAATTCAAACCAATTTTTTAAAATTTTGTAACCAAACCGCGACACAAATGTTCTTCTGCCTGAACAATATTTTATTTATTTGTTTGAACAACGCCCTGTGTTGTAAATGTAGTAGGCATATAAGTATTTTTTTTTTATTTCCGTTTATCATTTTATAATAATTATACGAGATTGTTTTCAATGATGTACGTGTATGGGTTCATTGTTTGATGTTGTTAAGTGTGTATTGTATTTTATTTTTTACACTTGTTTGGTTATCTATGACTAAGGGTTACTCTGTAATTTTGACTATTTTAATTATAATTATATAAAAACTATCCATTTACTTACTTTTAGTGTCATCCTGAAGATGGCCTAGCTAAGGTCGAAAGCGGTCGACAGCTTTTTAATAAATAAATTTTATACCTACTACCAAAATTTTATAATTTTCACTCTATACTATTTTGCTGAAAATTAGCCTTTTTTATAAATTTGGCTTATTTATGATCCATGACAGAAAATATTAAAACAGCATTTTTCAATACCATTTTTTTTGCTTTTTTTTAACTTCCCACTAGATATTCCAATATCAGCCTTTGTATTTTCAACTTGTTTTTATTAACTAACCTAAGCTTTGAAAAACAAATATGTAGTTTTTTAGTAGCTCGACTACTTGCATTATACCAATAATAAATAGCATAACAGTAATAGAATAAGTCCAAAAAAATACGAGTTTATTATAGAAAAGTACTATTACAGAAAAAATACCTACTAAATGAAATTAAGTAAATACCTATTATGGAGCACTTTAATTTAAACATTTATTGTATTTTTTTTGTTACTTTAAATATGTTATAATACATATTTTTCTATTTTAATAAAATAGTAAATATAACATATTTTTTGCACTAGTGCTTATTTGGACCTTCATATCTTAATAACCGTTTAAGCTAGCTTCATGAAATTTGGGTTTCTAGTTGTTCTTATGAATGAATATAAATAAACACACGTAGTTTTATGTTGACGTTAAATAGGTTTCGAGTTATGGAGGGGTCAAAACTGGCATCAAATGGTTCATGTAAAGGTGGGTCCAGACTTGAACATTTTAGCCCGAATGAACAGAACGAACTGAGCGCGCAGGAAAAAACAGAACGAACAGTCCAAACAAAATATCGTTGCATTCCCGCGAATATACATGATAATAAAAGATCGACTTGTTCTGAAGTATTTGTAGCGTAGGAATTTGCTCCCGAATGGTGCGAGCAACTCGAACTTTCTAATATCCCGTCAACTGAATAATTCGGCGAACAATAAATCCTTTTGAGCAATTTCGATTTACTGACAAGCTACGGAAAATGTTTGGCGCGTTCAATTCGGCTCGGACGCAGGTCCAGACTAGGAAAATTCTGCTCTGCTTAGTTTGTTCTGTTCGTTCGGGCTAAAATGTTCAAGTCTGGACCCACCTTAATATTAAGCTCGGCGTGCTTTTTGTATGTAAAGACCAATCTTAAGCGAAGCCAAAATGTTCTACGTTATTTCGCAATTCCCAAAGAAAATAATTTTAATAATAACAACATACTGCACTATGGGGTAGAAATTAAATTATTTGGCCAAAATTCTGAAACTTACCAATCTAACTTAAAATGTGATCTTTACTGGAAAAATATTTTTAAAAATAATATGCATTACAGATAGTTTCTGGGGAACGAAAACTTGATATATATTCGGTAGTTTTCTAATCAGTAATCGGATGATTATTATATCATATAATATATAAGTATATTATTTTAATGGAACACCCTGTGTATTATATCACCACCAAAAGGATCCTTTAAAAAGCTTTAAAAAAATACTACATTTAATATGTCCATCTTAATTAGTTTCGGAAATATGACCATCCATATCTGAACAATAATTTTTAATTATCCTTAGAAGCGTAATAAAGTTACATCTTTCCAAGTTTCCTTATTTTTTTAGGTATAAAATAAATAAAAGCACGGTTTTGTTGAGTGGATTCTGTAGATTTCGTATCTTTCATCAGAATGTTTTAATCATCTAAGATATACAGTGTAGGACAAACAATATATTTTTTAAAGGAAAACCTTATAAATTATAAAAAACGTGTATCCGTCCTTACACTTAGAAGTAGCAAAAAGTAGCAAGGCAATTGTTAGTACAAAAACTGATAAAGCAAATGGTAAAAAATCTCTGACAAAAGTAGCGAGACTTCGCGAGACTGCATCGGAAACACAACAATAGCTCTTATTTAAATTCTTTTACTTTTTTGGGTAAACTAGGCGACTTATTAATTTTTAGTTGTATTATTTTCATTTATTTTTAAAATAACTTTTAAAGTTTCTTATTAACCTAATAGAAGTCGTCAAATCCTTTTATAATTTTGTGTACATGTAGTTTGGAGTATTTACCTTGAAATATACAGCATGAGCCATTAAAATTTCAAAGTTGCTTTTTGGCCAAAATAATAAACTTCTATCCCATAGTGCATTGCGGAAATATTCTACTACCTTAATGTCCACACTTTTCAATAAGGAAAACTATGCCGCTGCTTCCTTGTTAAATTTGCCACATCATTTAGGACAACTCGCTTCCAAATTTCAGAGCAATGAGTACCGTAATTTAAACATTAAACTCCAGACAAGGAAAGTTTCTGTTTGAAATCCAACATGCAAATCTTACTGAAAGCCCTCTTAGGTCTGTTAATAGAAATAAATCGAGACCGCAATAAGGCTTAAACATAGTTATATATCTAATATACTAATAAAGTAAAAGTAAATAGCTATTTTTAAAACAAGCGTTTTATTTAAATAAACTAAAAAGAATAAATCAAGCGTTTACCATATGTAAAAATAAAACGTCTTTACACAATTTATATATAAAATAAAGCTTGTCGCGAGATTAAAGTACTTCTGTTTATTTAGTTTGAAAATTAAAAAAGGTAAAAGCAATTAGATCAAGTAATTTTATTTATTTATCTACTTAGATAAATCTCGCGACAAGCTTCTACGTAATAAAAATTGACGTTATACTTTTTACAGTAAAAAATAAAAAAGCTTATTTTATTCTTTTTAGTGCATTGAAATAATAGCTTGTTTTAAAAATAATGCTTTACCATTAATTTATTTTTTACTTTTTAATTATCGCTGAACAGGTATTTCAGCCTTTTTATCTTATTTAACGCATTATTGTTGCGAGGTATTTTGCCGGTTAATTTCAAGCACTCTAGCTGCAATACGATTAGGCATTTGCATCGAGAACTTTTACTTGATACTCATATGGCAAAAAGCGTAAAAAAATTGGTCGGAGAGATTGGATTGATGTGTGATTATTTTTCAAGTTACTTTCAGCGAACCCTTCTGTTTGATAACCAGAATGTAGCAGTCCATTAGAAATAAGTGGTACGCCATCTTTAAAAGTCCGCCATATTGGATTAGTACTAACGTCCCGTTATTTTTGTACTTGTTCTCAGCAGGCCTTTTTATTTAAAACCCATATTGTAGACATACGTTAAAAATAACTAGTCCACCATCTTGGGTGTTTCACCATGTTATATTTAGAAATATGTCTGTTTTTTTATTTACTTTTAGGAAGCCTTTTTATTTAATACCCATATTATAGGAGTGCATTAAAAATAACATGTCCGCCATCTTAGGTTTTCCGCCATGTTGGATTTAGAATGATGTTACTTTATTTTTCGCATTATCCTTGGCATCGAATTATGAAAAAGTTTTTCGATTTTTTTGTTAATGTCTAGGCTATAATACCCCCTTAAACAGTCTTAAATATCTTAAAAACCTTACAATTTTACTTTAGGAATCGCTTACCTTATTTCTATTCCTTGAATTCAAAAATGATCCATATACAGAGTGTTCCAATAAATCCAATTATGATTTTGCATTTTTAATATTGAGATTTACAAATTACCCTGTATAAGATGTATTAAATATTCTTTCAAGGACTTATTCTTAATATTTTAAAACACTTTGCTTTAATTTTTATGTAATAAAAAACTTAATACTAAAGCAACATAATAAAATAAAAGTCACTTATAAAACCACCCTTTACAAAAACAAAACGGCAGGAAAATAAAAATTCTTAATCGTTTTAATCTTTAATTTACACCTTCAGTAAGAATAATTAGAAAATCAAAAAAGTTAAAAACGAAATTACAGCCCAATTAAAAACCTTTTTCCTGTAAAAAACAACATTTTAAAATGTAATATTTAGGTATTTTCTTTGAAAAATAATATCTTAAAAAGATTTGCGGTAAAGAAAACCTTTTTAAATCCTCGACTTACAAAAGCAAGGGACGTAAATATTAATATTTAATTTTTAAATAACAGAAAATAGGATTTTAAAATTGTTTTCTTTTGCGCTTTTAATTTTAAAAGAATAAAGGTTTTTAAAATAAAGATTTAAAATGTTTTATTTGAAATGTTAAAATTTCTATAGGATAACTAATCAATAAAAATACACACTCTAACTATAAATTTAACTTACTCCATTTGCCTATACTGCCCTACTAAGACAAGAAATCGTATCTGCGAAAAATTACCTTATCGGGTTTAAATTGTTTTTAATATACATATATGGGGGAATTTTTATAAATGATCATTCTTACTGTACTTAGTTATATATTTTTTTAAATAGGTAACTTATTGTTTTTTTGTTTTGTATTTTAAAAATTATTATTTTATTCGAAAGAGTGCACTTTCGCGGTGGTCCCATAAGAAAAACCAGTCAGGAGAGTAAAGGGCAAAGGTACTAGACTGATTTTTATGAAATGCTGCTTCTAGTAGATATATGCTAGACTAAACGTCGATAATAAAAATACCAGTCAGTCATTACTTCTGTCTCACTTTCAACTATTCCCCTTTTTGTTACTCTCACACTACTTAAACGACGCGTTTAGACAGCGATGATTAATTGCCGTCCTTACTTGTATGACGCTTGTGGCTTTTTTACTATTGAATTGATCTCTACCTATGCTAAATGTTTAAACAATCAAGGTAGTAAATGTTATTTCAAAATATTTTTATTTGTCATGTCGCTGTCATTTAGCTAATGGTTCATATTTTTAATTTTCATTTATTGTGTAACTGCGGGCATTTTATTTTTATGGGTCAGCTGTTTCCGTTTATACCCCACTTATAGGTATAAGAGGTAACATTGCCGTTTTGTGAGAAGAGTTTACGTGAGAGAAAAAGGTACTAGTACTGCTTTTTAGTGGAAAGTCACTGATTAAATCTTAATAATAAAAAACTAAAAAGAATAAAATAAATATTTCAAAAAAATTAAAACAATGAATAAAAAAAATAGAAAAATAAAGTTGGGTAATAACAATCCGCTAAACTACTAAAGGTTAATAACTATTTATAAATACACAAAAGATTTTTATACTTACATACCATATGTTGATACCCAACTTTATTTTCTATTTTTTTATTCATTATTTTTAAATTTTTAGTAACTTTAGTTTATCTTTTTCAAGTCGGTTTAATTTTTTTTAATATTTATTGTCTCTGTTATTGGTTATAGTTTACAAATATAATATACTTACGATATATCCTTTGCCTGAACTGCATCTACTGCTTGCCTGTAAAACGAAAAATAAAGAAATATAATTTACGAAAATACGAAAATTTGAAAGCTTTCATCTTACAATCAATCGACCAATTGACAAAAATCACTTGCCCGGAACTTTCAAAATAGTAAATTTTTAAATAAAAAGCGGGAAGAAATTGAATTTTTTTATAGGCTACACGAATTATTTACCTTTTGCTAACTCTAAACAATGACTCGGGCGGGGCGCATTAAACGGCCCTACAAATAAAATCGTATTATTTCACCAAATAACAATAAAATAAATAAAATGAAACCGCAAAGTAAGACTGATTGATGAACAGATTGGATGTGTCTGCGGGCAGTTTAAGTTATTTAATTTTTCGTTAATAGCGGTTGAAAGTGTGAGATCTCTAATATATGTAAAGGTAATTATTAACAAACCGGACTCCTTGCCGATTTTATTGAAATTTGGTATACGGTTTTTTTTTGGGGCGCTGCGTTGATTACGAATCTAAAAGAATTTTTAGTCGGACTCCACCAAGCAACCAAAGACGATTTCGGCCCGTTTTGGTACCCCAGTTTGGTTGGTTAAATGCCTACCAACCAATTTCGGGTGTCAAAATAGTGACATCACGCCAACTTTGGTACCCTGTTTGGTTTGTCAAATGCTATACCGTGGCTTGTGGGTCGGTAGATCGATTTGGTATGTTCTCATCCTTTTCTAAAGCTGTTGGTCTTACTCTAAATTTTATTTCTTTAATAATAAAACATAATATTAATAGTTGCAAATATTTTAATTTAAATATTGCTGTTAAATAAACAATTTTATAAAACCAATAAACCGTTAGGTGGGTTCTTCTTCTATTTACCTACCAAAAATGTACCAAACGAATTCGGATGCTACCATACACTGACGTAACGGTTGTGACGTAAAACATACCAATTGTTACCTACCAAAGTCGGAGTACCAAAACGGGCCGAAATCGCCTCAAAACTAACCCAAATTAACTATTTTCCCCTTCTTTGCAATTATTGGGTTTTCTGCTAAATTTGTACTTAATATTTGATTTCCACCTCTAAAAACCTCATTTTTCTATTTATTTTAACCATTTTTTCCATTAAATAGTAATGGAGTCTGATGATAAGTATATCTCGATAACGAAACAAGTCCGACTAGTTTAGTTAGTAATTAGCGCCCCAAAAACCCCCGTATACAAAATTTCATTAAAATTGGCGAGGCGTCCGGTTTGAAAATAATTATCTTTGTAAAATATTAAAAATATACAGGGTGTTCCACCTGGAATTGCCGCGATCGATTTCTCGTAAAGTACGCTTTGGAAATTTTTGAAAATTTGGTAACATTATAAAGTTAGTTGGGGACATACAACTAAAATATTTTGACAGTTCTACCACTTCCGGTTATACCATGCACAGTTAATCGTCTAACTTTTACCTATATCTAAGTCCAACTGTTTTTGACTTATTTTAACTTTTATGTCAAAAATGACGTTTGCAAGCCATTACATAACCATCAATTTCTTCCAAACAAAAGCCTTTCATATAAGTTGGAGTTGGGCTCCTTGTAAAGAAAGAACTTCTTTACTAGACTATGTCGATATTTTTACAGTAAATAAGTACAGAATGATCAAAAATAATTGTCAAAATGTATAACGACAAAAATCTTAAAAGTCAATTTTTTCAAATGGAAACCCCTATCTTTTATTACTTTATTATATTAGGCATTAAAAATAAGAGTAAGTTTGTATAAAGATGTCTATACCAAAATGTATAATTTTTGAAATATTAACGATTTAATATTTATCTATTCTAACAATGCATTTAAGTACGGATAAGTACGAGGTAGATGGCATTTTGTCGTCAAGGTCAACTAGAAGCCAATCTAAGCCGTTGTATTAAAAGCATTGTTAAAATTGATACATATTTAATTCTTAATATTTCAAAACTATAAATTTTGGAATAGACATTCTTATACAAACTAATCCTTATTTTTTCTGCTTAAAAGGATAAGGTAAAAAAGATAGGGGTTTCCATTAAAAAAATATTTTTAAGGTTTTTGTCGTAATAATTACCAACGATTATTTTTGACCACTCTGTATTTATTAATTGTGAAAATATAAATACAGTCTGCCAAAGTAGTTCTTTCTTTGCAAGAAACCCAACCCCAATTCATATTAAAGGCTTTTGTTTAGAAGAAATTGATGGTTATGTAATGGCTTGCAAACGTCATTTTTGACATAAAATTTAAAATATGTCAAAAACGGTTAAACTTAGGTATAGGAAGTTGACATTAACTTTTGGTATAACCAGAAGTGGTAGAACTGTTAAAATAGTTTAGTTGTATGCCCTCACTGACTTTATTATGTTACCAAATTTTTAAAATTTAGCAAATCGTACTTTTCGAGAAATCGATCGCGGCAGGACTCCGTGGACATCCTGTAGAGGATTAAAAAAATACGAAATTTGACTATTCCTAAAAAATATTTTTTTATCAGCACTGTGAAGTACACTTTCAAAGAGAAATTTAATCCAACAATCTTTTAAATAAGTAAGTGGCAAATACGATTTATTGTAGTTTTATTCGCTGTATCTTTCCCAACAAACTTAAATTACAATTTCCCATTAAAGAGAATCCAGAATTTATTTTTCATAACTAAACTCGAAAAGCGGAGTCTTGAAACTTTTAAAATATTGATACTGACTTTGTGCAAACTTTTAAGTTTGTCTCGTAGATTTAAACTTTTAGAGAATTTGCTCAAGTTTTTATTACATTTTGTTTGGAACTGTTGCCTGTTCGTTTAAAGCAGCGCAATATTTAAAGTTTTATGAAACTAAATTGTGTATAAGACAAATAAGAATCTAGTCTTAGAATATATAAAATTTGTATTTTGTAGTTCAGACAAATAATTCAGTTTTACTACAGTGGTAAATTTGCGGGCTGATGTAAATACATATATGAAGTGACAAAGAAAGGTAAAGATGGATCCATATTTAATTCATTTTAAAAGCGATGCCGCCAAGTACACAAAAATGATAAAGTAAACAAATCTTTTCGAATGCACATAGCCTCGGACAGAGTCTGATTACATATTTTTAGATAAATAATAAAAATACATTGCTAAAACACGAATCACCTACTTACAAAACATTCTCTTAATACAAATTACAATACAAAAATACAATTAAATTGCCCCTAACTTTTCTTTTTTAACGTATGAAAACAATAAAAATACAATTGGTTTGATTCTATAGTATCTTTATTTTTCATTATAATGCTTTTATCTCTTAAGATATACAGGGTACGAGAAAAAGTATGAATAATTGTTTTTTATATGCTTAGAGATCTCTCTAAAATTTCTTAAAAATATCTAAACTGGTGTCAAAATTATGAGAAAATATAATAGAAGCTAATTTACATTTGCACTTATTCTTCAGATTTGGATAACCATATTTCCAAAACTCAAAAATATATATTCAATGTAGTATTTTCTTGAAGATGTTTAAACGATTTTCAATTTGGTAATATAATATTCAACGTGTTCCGTTGTAAAAAAATCATACTTCTTATCGTGCCCTGTATATTTTAAGAAACAATAGATAAAAATGTGATTACTCATTCAGGAACTACAGAAGCAACTCACAAAAACTGATATTTTGGTTTATTTTGTACGATAAAAAATAAAAAAATTAAGAGGGGTGTAAATTTATAACTTGACACCCGGTACATGCCCAATGTACAGGGTGTTTTCTAACTACGGTACGAAACTTTGTCTTTTTATGAAAAAAAAATCCTTTAAACATATGTCCAGAGTCGCTTTATTTTGAGATACAGGACGTTAAAGTTTTTAAATAAAGTCGGTATTTTTAAAATATTTTAAAACGCTTCAACTGATTTGGATGAAACTTGGTACACCTATTTAATGTAATAGAGCGCTTGTAGATCTCTACCTAGATTGGGATTATTGGGTCCAGTGGCGTCTTAGTGAGCACCACAGCCGATATTATTGAGAAAAAATACGCCAATGACTTTTATAAACTTTTTATATTATTTTCCGATTAGGCAATTTTATTAATACAACTTTTTAGTCTCCTGTATTTTCTTCGTATCTCTTAAACCAGTTTAAGTTATACCAAGAAGTATCAATCAACAGCATAAAATAAAATCCAAAATTATATAAATAAACAATTTTAGCATTATTTGTAAATAAGGAAAATGACAATTTCCGATAAGATACACGACTACTCATTTATTTTAAGGCAAGTAATTGTTAATTTTTTATTTTTGTCTTTTTACCATGTTATTTATGGGTACTTTTTAGAAGAAATTAATCCGGCTTTAATTTTTTTTTCTGGAAAACGCATATAAATACGAAGGAAATTTAAGATACTAAAAAGATGTATTTTTAATTACTTAATCGGGAAAAAGTCAGTGGCGTACCTTTTTTCTTAATAATATTGGGTGTGGTGCCCAGTAAAACGCTACTGGATCCAATAATCTTAATCTTGGACAGCTTTACAAGCGTCTTATAAAATTACATAAGTATACCACATTTAGTTTAAGTCGGTAAAAGGGTTTTTAAGATATTTACAAAATGCCGACTTTTTTAAAAACTTTCACGCCCTGTATCTCAGAATAAAAACAAATCCGGACTATTATGTTTATAAGAACTTTTTTCATAAATAAACATAAGAAATCACCCCTTTAAGCTTCGTACCGTAGTTAAAAACACCCTGTATACCTTTTAAAGAGCTTTGTTTGCTTGGTTAAAAGGAGCTTTAAAAAAAGTAGTATGGATTCATTATACTTACATCACTTAGACGGTCCCTGGAACTGTCAGCATCACGTTCTCGCGGCGCTACCGACACTACCGAGGACCCGGTTAGCCGTTCCGAGGCCCGACCACTATCGTCGCTGGTCGCCGGGTCTTGAGTCAACGTCAAACCCTGAAAATAAAAAATACTAATTAAATACCTATATACCTTCTTACTGATAATTTACACAATTTCACAAGAAAGAACTTTATCAAATTGTATCGGTCCATATTTAACATTATTTTAGTAATAAGATAGTGAAAATTGTAGCCCTTGGAACTAGGCCCCTTATTTAACTCTATAATTGCATGGTATGCATTAGTGATGTCAACGAATTCTCACATTTGCGAATGCAAATATTCATCTCCACTATTCGCGAATGCAAATGCGAATGTTGACTTTCAAATATAGCTCTCGCAAAATATAGATATTTTGGGTATAATTTTTTTGTAAAAGAAATGATAACCTGTATTTAAAAATAAACTAGGCTCATTAGACTTAGATATTTTTATAACCTAACTTGATTAAACCTCTTAACTTCTTTTTATTATGTGGAATAAGATTTTTTCTATCAAGGATAAAAATTACATTTTTTGCCTATTTGTGATTTTGCCTATATTTTAATTGAATTAACAAGAACAAGAAAGGCAGTATTTTAGTTGTATTATCATTCCACATCCATCAAATCCATAAATAATTTCTTTTAGTCTGTTAAAAACATTCGCCACACATTCGCATCGTTTCTTACGAATATGAATATCAAAAAATATGCGAATATTCGCGAATGCGAAAATTCTGTACATCACTAGCATAATTAACTTATTAATACTCTTAGTTCCATGATCCCACCTGAAAAAAAGTCTGAATCTGCTCCCGTTTCAAAATAACCTAACCAAATTTACCACTTTCGCGATTTTAACCACCATAAAGGCATATTTAAACAAAAAATGTTTAAAACATCTCTTTTCCTGACAACTGCCTTTTTAAAATTTCATAAAATAATATGTAACAAAATTAATTAACAACAAATTGTACTAAAAGTTTTAAAATTAAATAAATTGAATACCTAAACGATTAGATAATTATCCATAATTATAATGTTTTTAATAAAAAAACCACATCGATATACCATCATTATCCCTAATAACCGCTTAAACAAAGAACACTTTACTATAATCTTTTTATTATTTATATAAACACGAAGTTTACGCTATCGAAAATAATAGTATATAACTACCAAGTTTATCATTAATTTATTGAAACATTTTCCGGTATCCAACCATCATTAAATATAAAACATTTATTATACCAGGTAATTTCGTAAAGTAATTAAATAAATTATTAAGTAAGCTTAAAAGAAGAATAGGCATGATGACAATTTTTTAAAAACTGTCCCATGATGTTCAAGTATATACTATTTCCAAAAAAAATATTTGCAAAAAATAATGGTTTGGTAGCAAAAAAATATGATTTAAACTTTAAGGTTTTAAACACCCGCTAAACTATACATTTTATCATGGCGTCGTTGTTTATATAGACGTGACGTAACCAATAAACGGTGCATTACTACTATTTCACAAAAGCTGTTAGCATGCAAAGCGGCAACGCTACCTCTAGTCGGTGTATGCTCTAAAGGTACTTGAAATACAATCTTAAGTTTGTGATATTCAAAGCAATTTATTTACTCGTGATGTCATTTCCTTCAATTGATGTTGTCGGAATAATGGCGGGCCTTTTATTTTATAGATTTATTTTACGATAATTTAATACTGTCATTACACTGTTAAAAATAAACACGTTTTTTATAATCCATAAATCATATTTTATATGATAAATACAAAATAACAGTAATTTTTAGATGTTGTCTTCATGCGTGTTGGTTTTAAATAACTGCGCAGCGCTGCCTTTCCGCAATACCTCCGCCCGTACCTAGGTGACCCGAAGTCGAATCATCAGACGGGAAGGCATTTTTAGGCAGCAGTTATTTAAAAATATCGTCCATGGTTGTACTACCGCGTTGTCTAAAAGGTGCTGTAAAATGCAAAAATTGCATGTTTTAGTGTTTGGACAACTTTGACGGACAGGGGAAAAGATGGATTGAACATTTAATAACCCTACACCCACGGTACTTTGGTACTGGGCTTTCGAGGGTTGTCTCAGATAAAAAAAAAGTTGTGAGAAATAATTTTTGCGATTCACTATAAATATAAAAAAATAGGTTTTGGTTTTACTCGTTAAACCAAAAATTTACTTTTAAAAACGCTGTCAATGTTAAGGGGCACCGGTCGCGTAAATAGAAACCCTACTCGAATTCGTCCGACCAACTGGACTAGGGTTTCTAAGCAGTTAACTACCAGAAACCCTACTCGAATTCGTCCGACCAACTGGGGTAGGATTTCTAAGCAGTTAAATACCAGAAACCCTACTGAATTCGTCGGACCAACTGGACAAGTATTTCTAAGCAGTTAATTAGCAGAAAACCTACCCGAATACAGCTCCAGATCGTGACGAATTTGAATAGGGTTTTTCATTGTTTATTTAGCAAAAAGATTTAAAAACCTTATGTCAATAGCATATTTTTATTTAAAAAAGACTCATTTCTTATTAAACTTACAATATTTACTACTTGGGAGTTTTGGGAAATGCTCAATTTGTTGTTGATATTTGCCATGTTGCCAAGTTTCAATATTATAAATATAATTAACTGTATATATCCCAAAAATCGATAGATTGAAGAGAAATTGTGCATTCCCTAAAACCCCCAAGTAGTAAATATTGTATGTTTTAATGAAACCTGTTCTGAAATATAAGGCACTTTTCATACATTATGAGAATCTTTTATATTACATCTAAGCATTAAACAACCATACAATTCAAAGATCATTATTACGCAAACTAAGCAGCGCAAATTAAAAAAATTAAAAACCGTTTTCGGTATTTTGATCCCTAGAATCCAAAAGTATTTTTAGAATTTATAAAAGTTAATTCTGTAGTTTATGGCATAAGAAAAACAAGAATTATGGAAAAATTTAGAATATTTTGAAAAAATTACTTTTACACATAGATCTACTTTTTTGTCCACATATCCACTCTGTATAAATGTTTTTAAAACATTTAAAAGTGTTGCTTTTCGCTTAAAATATCAAACAGTGGAAGTTAACAGGACTAATAGTCAGCGTTATACAGGGTAATAACGCTAAAATGTCACTTTCTTAGTAAAAACATCATATTTTCAGATTTACGAGAGATATCAAAAATCTGTCAAAATTGTTTGTCAGAAAGAATAATATAATTTTTATAAAATTTGGATCATTCAAATTTTTTTATTTAAAAAGTTGCAGATCAACAAAATATCCCAAAAAAAAACGTCATATTTACCACTCTGTACATAAGAGGTAAGTTTAATACCAGGGCTGCGGTGTAGGTAATCATTAAGGCTAATTATTGCGTTAAAATTTGCCGAAAACCGGACTAAAATATTTTTATAAACTTTACAAAAATTAGGTTTAAAATATTACCTAAAATTTAAATTATTCCGTTTAAATGTCCAACAGTTTAGTATTTCCAAACCTTTTTGCTAAATAAATAATGGAAAACCCTACTCCAATACGTCAAGATCTGGAGCTGTATTCGAGTAGGGTTTCTGGTATTTAACTGCTTAGAAATCCTTTTCCAGTTGGTCCGACGAATTCGAGTAGGGTTTCTAGTATTTAACTGCTTAGAAATCCTAGCCCAGTTGGTCGGACGAATTCGAATAGGGTTTCTGGTAGTTAACTGCTTAGAAACCCTAGTCCAGTTGGTCGGACGAATTCGAGTAGCGTTTCTATTTACGCGCACCGGTCACCGTTTGTAAAATACGAAGAAGTAATTTTAAATAATAGGAATAATTAAAGTTAGTTAAGTCTTACTTAAAAAAAAAATAAAAATTCAGCATGTTTAAACATTTATAAATATACAGGGTGTCTACTTGAAACAATACCAAGTAAAGGACCTTTAGGTAGTAAAACATTAGTTCAATCTAACTTAATTTCATAAAAGGCATTAGACATGCCTTTAAAAATTAAAAGTATACCTACTCACTAAAATACTGCATGAGCAATGGGTTTTGATATATCGGCCAGTTATAGAATAACAAAACAAGTGCTATTAGTCACCCATGTTTACATGCCGGTATTCAGTTAGATCGTCACTTTTCCTCACATTGCATATGTGTAGTGTTATTTAACTGAACCGGTATATTAAGAAACAAATTCCTATATAAACCCATTTAAATATACTTTTTACTGTCGTTTTTATTAACATGCAATGGGTTTTGATATATCGGCCAGTTATAGAATAACAAAACAAGTGCTATTAGTCACCCATGTTTACATGCCGGTATTCAGTTAGATCGTCACTTTTCCTCACATTGCATATGTGTAGTGTTATTTAACTGAACCGGTATATTAAGAAACAAATTCCTATGTATATAAACCCATTTAAATATACTTTTTTACTGTCGTTTTTATTAATATACATTATCATTAATTAATTACACATATTGACATACATTAATAATAAATTATAAATGGGACTTACGTTTTATTATATTAAATCCCGTAAATTTATTACTTATTCAAACTATGAATATTAAATATATTATTGTATTATTGATAAAGCCAGCTAGTTAAGGAAAACATAAAACACAAATAAAACTTAATAAGATAGGGTATTACTTTAACATGGCTTTACGATGGCTGTGATCTGACCCACATAAATTTATACAGAGTGTCATTGAAATCATGTGAAACAGTGCATTTCTTAATTGTGTCCCCCCTTTCAATTTTTAAATGGATCAATTTGGACAACTAAATACTTTGGGATATAAAATTGATGCATAAATACTATATTTTAGAGTAAAATATAAATATATATGGCTGTTAGGTGCCGTCTTGGGAAAAAAATAAATATTAAGGGGGTCTCGTAGCACATCAATCCCCAGAATATAAAAATCAATATTTTTACCTACTACGGTATAGTTAAGACCATATTTATTTCATTCTGAAAGCGATGCCGCCAAATACACAAAAATTATAAAGTAAACAAAACTTTTCGAAAGCACATAGCCTCTGACAGCCTGATTATATATATTTTAGATAAATAAATAAAAATATTGCGAAAACACGTATCACCTACTTAAAAACATCCTCTTATATCTCTGGCGTACCATAAAACCTGTAACGCGTGGCGTAGTCGTCGGGGTGAATATTTTTTGCTGCAATAAATCATTGTTCACAAAAGGGTTTATTTGCTTTATCACTTTTTGTGTACTTGGCGGCATCGCTTTTAGAATGAAATAAATATGGGTCTAACTATATGTTAAAAATTACGCAAATACCTGATTTGGATTGCTAATGTTCTTAAAGCTCCTTCTAAGATCTTTTTAACGGTAATATAATATACAGGGTGCTTGAATAATAAAATATTAGATCTATAAGAGATACGAGGGAAAAATTGTCGTTTTTGATTTTACCCTCTATATCCTTTAATATAAGAAATAGCAAAAACCATAAGGACATTTTTTGTACATCTTTTTATGTAGAATCTACAAAAAGTATTCAATTTTTATACAGGGTTGCGTCAAAAAGTTACGATGCCAACTTGATGTTTTTCTTATGGAAAACCCTGTATATTTGTTTACTTATTAATAGTCCTTGTCACTACAATAACAAAATAAATAACATAGTATGAATATATTTTATAGTTTTTAAATATTTGAATTTTAATATTAGTTTTTAAACGCACCCCGTATAAACACCATTTTTTACAATAATATTTTAAATTATTAATTAAATGTAATAAAGAAGATATTTTTATAATTTATACTAACTTTAATATCCTTTTAAAAGTATAAACACAGTAAAATAAATGTTTTTTTAAAAAAGCCAAATTCTTTGAAATTATCTTCTAACTTTTAAAATTTAGTTATATGGGGATAATGCCATTAGGTTATCAGATGTAATATCATTGGTAAATATTCTTTTGTATTTATAGCGTTCTTAATAACATATTTCTAATTTAGTAGTTTAGTAGGGTATGTTTAAATTTTAAAATTAATTTATATTTTAATGAAATAAGTCTTAAAAGAGATTTAATTTATTTTAGTGACGAGCATATACATAATGTGTACGTATTAATGTTTGTTTATTGTGTTTAAACTTTTAAAGTATATTTTTTACTGTGTTTATACTTTTAAGAGTATATTAGGTTACTATAAATCATAAAAATTATCCCAATTATTACACTTAATTAATAATTTAAAATATTATTGTAAAAGTAGGTGTTTATACGGGGTAAACTCTAAAACAAATATTAAAATGTAAATATTTAAAAAACTATAAAAGATAATTATAATGGGTTATACATATTTGTTATTGTAGTGACAAGGGCTTCATCAACATCATCAACTTGGCATCATAACTTTTTGACGCAACCCTGTATAAAAAATCGAATAATTTCTGTAGATTTTACGTAAATAATTTTATTAAAATTAATGACTGCGCCATTTTAAGTTTCTTCAAAGTCGAGCCCATAACACCTACATCGGTTTTTAATAACTCCAGTAATAACTGAGAGAGCCTATAAAAACGCCCAATTTTGCCCACCCTATACATCTAACTATTACTTTTGGAAATATGGCCATTTAAATCAGTTATAAGGTAATATTTTCCTTTCATTTTTTTTCAAGATGGCACTTAGTAACCATTTTGAAATGCTATCTGTCAATTTTACTCGAAAATATAATACTTAAGCATAAATTTCATTTCCTGAAATTTTATTTTTAGGATTGACTTGTTTAAAAATAAAAATCGGAAAAAATTTATGAAATGCACGGTATATTAAAACCTTCCATACCACTATTTTTTCCTTTATATCTGTTCCATTATCCTGTCTAACTTTGTAAGTAAATACCCACCTAAACAAATAATTACTCCATGCTAAACTGTAAAATATTTAAGTATTCACAAACTTAAGAAAAAACAGCTAAAAATGACATTAGCACTCCGTTTAAAAATCTCAAGAGAACTCAAAATGGAGTCAAACCAACGCCAGCGTTAATTAGGAGTTAAAATTACGCCCCCTTAAGAGCTGTCGTAAAAAATTAAAGTAATAGGTCCTCGAGCCAGTAATTGGATATAATTACGTCACCATTACGTTGTAATTACTCAATTACTACGTCTACCGAAAGAAAATATAGGAATAATTATGTTGCGGTTGTCAAATTTTTGACGTGCTAGTTAATATTTTATTTTTTACCGGGTGTTAAAGAAAAGAATGTGTTAATCCCTTTTTAACCGACTTCAAAAAAAGGAGGAGGTTATTATGTTCGACACCTATTTTTTTTTGACGTGATAACATTTTAAAATTCGATAGAGCCGGCTGCACGCACAAAAAAACATGACTCATGCGGCGTTCCATTTAAAGCCTTAAGTGCAAGCGAGAGCGCAGAAGAGGCACAATCGACCTCCGCGTTCGGCAGCGTTTGACATCTGTTTTTCTCCTACTTTGAGCGGTCCGCCTGCTATACAATAATACATTTACATGATTCCGTCAAGTAGGAAGTGCAGTGAAAAGTGAATTTGGTGTAAATTGTTTAATTTTCTATTGAAAAATGCAACCATTCCATCAGTATTTTCTTATGACTTTGTCACGTTCACTTATCGTCAGTAAACCGACTTTGCAGATAACCGATTTTTTAAGTATATGTACAGTCGAGAACAAAAAACCGTTCACCCGGTTAATTTTTTAACGGGTTTGTTTGTTTAAAAATTAAAATTTTAGGTAAATTTTAAACAACAGAAACCCGGTAAAAAAATAAACTGGGTGAACGGTTTTTTTGTCCTCGACTGTACATGGTCCCAGAGGATTAACCTGCCTCTAGTAAATAATATATGCTACCTATGCAGGATGTTTGAACAATCAAGGTAAATGTAATGTCAAAATATTTTTATTTGTCATGTCGATGTCTTTGTCATGTTTTTAATTTTTTGTAATTGCGTAAATTTCATTTTTGTGGGGCATGTGTTTCCGTTTATACCCAACTTATACCTATTAGGGGTAGCATTGCCGTTTTGCGAGAAAAGTTTACATGAGAGAAAATGATACAAGTACTGTTTCTTAGTGGATGGTCACCACTAAAATGTTAATAATAAAAAACTAAAAAGAGTAAAATAAATATTAAAAAAAAATCAAGGCAACTTTAAAGATAAATTAAACTCACTAAAATGTAAAAATAATGAATAAAATAGAATTTACAAAGAAGAAGAGTTATTATCCGACTTAATTTTTTTTCAATTTTTTTATTTATTGTTTTTAAATTTTTAGTCAGTTTTATGTGCCTTTAAGTCGATTTGATTTCTTTAATATATATTTTAATTTATAATTAGAAATAGATATTATGTGCTATTTATTTTATATATTTTTTTTTATTTAAAAGACGAATGAATTATGACTTAAGACATATTGGGCCTACTGCATTGCTAGATAGCACTACTTTGATCTGGATAGTAAAAGTAGCCCAATGCACTTTCCCTGCAGTTCAATGGTGGGAGTTTATGATGCGGGGAGTAATTAATCGAGGCTCATCTTCTAACGGCATAATATATACCTATAATTTGTGACATTATCTTATAAACTTTAAGAAAGTTCTAGCTAATTAAATTATAAGTGTTGCCAATGTTTTGTTTCTTAAACAATTGTACACGTATACAGGGTGTTTCTAAACAAATCGAGAAATTTTCGGTTGTTTTTGTTATCAAAAAATAGGAAAAAAGTTTCTATGAACATATGTCCTAAACGTCTTAGTTTTTAAAATACAGGGTGTTAAAATTTTCAAAAAACGAGAAAATTTCGAAAACACTTATTCCAGTAAAAAAAATTAAAAGAAAAAGATCCCGCAATGCTTCTTTTATGGTCTACACAGTCAGTGGCGTACCGTTTTTTTGTTGGAAATATTCCTTCAATTGCCTCTCGGACTTATTAAATGTAATTAAGTTAGTGGTGAATTAGCCCTTAATGTAATTAATAATATTGCCGAATTTAATCAAAATTGGATAAATAATAGTTGGAATATTTAACAAACTAGATTTTTTTTTGAAATTTAAATACTCTGTAGTTAAAAACTAAGACGTTTAGGACATATAATGTATGTTCCTATGAAGTGTTTTTCTTATTTTCTGATGAAAAATCACACCTCCCAAAATGTCTCGCATTTGTTTAGAAACACCCTGTTTAAAATAACTTTTCTTCGGTTTCTATTATACGTAGTATGCTTTTAAAGGATTTCATATGTATAATTTATAATTTTTTAAAATTTATTATTAAATCACATTTTATTAACTTATTCTACAGCCTAAATGAGTAAAAAATATGTATGCTGAAATATTTTTTAACGTTTTGTTAAATTTATAAACACGTTACCGAAGTGACTACCTATAGCGAAATTTCTGTTAAAAATACGAAATTACTAGAAAATACTAAATTCTACGCTTGCTTATTCAGGTTACTTTTTAATTACAAGGTAATTGACAGTTTAAACCACTTAATATGATTATACAGCTTGCAATTTTTTTTGGTACAAAATCAAACTTGAAATTTCCCACCTTGGTGTTTTTGAGCCAATTGTTATTTCATTATTGGCCGTACTGTTGACAAGTATACAAACATAAATAAAATAAACATGCCTGACAAAATAAAGCACCAGTAAATTATGAATTTATGAAATATAATGGAGACCGATTGTTGTCAATTTTCAAACCAATAATTTTGTAGACAATACAATCCTTTGTTTGCTTATACCACGTTATGCCTTTAATTTCATATAGTGAGTAGTAATTTTGGGATTGTTTACTGACATGTGGTTGAACAGGTGTTTTTCCGTACTGGTCAAGTATAATTATTATTAAATGTTTTACGTCAACATTGTGGGGAATATTCTATACAGTAAGGGTGTATTATACCTTGCTTACTTACAATATTTATTCCTTTGACAATTTTAGTACATTGTATAGGATCCGTTACAAGCCAAGGTCACTAATTTTTAGTCATCTACATACCGGGTGATGCATCGCCGGGCGGGACATAGGAAATCCCATGTAATTTTTAATGGGGTCAATTATTGACTACCCTAATTATTTTAGAGAAAAATTCTATTGAAGTTTATTGAAGAGCATGCAAATCTACGTACATGGTAAAAACTTTAGATTTTTCGGTTAACCCGTTTGCTAGTTAGATGCTTATATATTTTTAAAAATTGTTACATTATTATCGCCTCATATTTATGAACAACAATAAAAATACCAGTTAGCGTGACATAACGTTGTCATTTTGAAATTTAGTGCTTTATTATTATCAAAAAATCGTACAGTGAAAAGATTAAAGTTGTATTTATACAAACGAATTAAGTTAAGTTAAACTAGAACTAGACTAACAAATTTCAAGAACTTATGACATTTATAATATTTACATGCTTCAATAAATTATTAATATTATTACAATAATTAATATGTTGGAAATAAACTTAAGATTTATAGAAAATTTTCAAATATTCCTCCATTGACTGCTATACAATAACCCAGACGTTCATAAAATTGTCTTCTTACATTGGTTAACTGTTAAATTGAAATTTTATTGCATTCTGCAGAAATAGCATTTTTTAACTCATCTAGATTAGAGTAATTTTTATCCTTGTATATCATGCTTTTTAAATGGCCCCAGAGGAAGAAGTCATTTGGCGAAATATCAGGAGACCTGGCTGGCCAATTTATGGTGTGATGTAGGCCAATAACATTTCCATTAAAAGCA
Organism: Listronotus bonariensis; assembly: GCA_014170235.1. Lineage (NCBI taxonomy): Eukaryota > Metazoa > Arthropoda > Insecta > Coleoptera > Curculionidae > Listronotus > Listronotus bonariensis. The sequence goes on along the minus strand of JACEGR010003561.1, from coordinate 52,002 downwards.
TTGTATAAATCTTCCCGAACAGCCAGGGTATTATGTGCCGGGCAGCCATCCATTTGGTACCAAATTTCCTGATTTTCCCTGGATACATCATTTAAAGCGGGTAAAATTAGTTCTTCGAGTAGTTCCAAATAAAATTCTGCATTCAAATTTTGATTAAGAAAAAATGGTCCAATAATATGTTGTCCGAAAATCCCCGCCCAAACATTTACTTTCTGTGGATATTGCGTCCTCGTTTCGACAAATCTGTGTTGGTTTTCTTTGCTCCAGTATCGGTAATTTTGATGATTGGGTTCATTGTTTAACGTAAATGTGCACTAATCAGTAAAACAAATATTTCTTAAAAATTCCCTGTCCATGTTTGCCCTTTCCATCATGTCAAAACAAAATTTCTGCCGTCGTATTTCATCCCCATCCCTTAGCTCTTGATGTCTTTCATATTTGTATGAAATGTATTTATGCCTTTTCAAAATCCGGAGCACTGTTGATTGATCTTTTCCTATAATATCCTGAAGTTTCCTTGTACTCACCTTCCCTTCATTTTCTTCCACGTGCAATAAAATTTCCAAGTCTCTATCATCTCTTACATTTTCTTGTCTTTGATATTCCCTAGCTTCACATCTGCAGTTATTTCTCACTGTGCCTTTGGTCTCAAATTTTTTGATAATCCTATCGACTGTTGATTTTCCGGGTATCGATCTATTCGGATACTGAGCAGCGAACATGTCTGACACCTTATGGTAACTATTTCCTTGATAGTACCATTTAATCATCAATTCTTTTTCTTCAGTAGTATAACTCATAGTTAATTTTTTCGCTCTACGATTTTTTGATAATAATAAAGCACTAAATTTCAAAATGACAACGTTATGTCACGCTAACTGGTATTTTTATTGTTGTTCATAAATATGATGCGATAATAATGTAACAATTCTTAAAAATATATTAGCATCTAACTAGCAAACGAGTTAACCGAAAAATCTAAATTTTTTACCATGGACGTAGATTTGCATGCTCTTCAATAAACTTCAATAGAATTTTTCTCTAAAATAATTAGGGGAGCCAATAATTGACCCCATTAAAAGTTACATGGGATTTCCTATGTCCCGCCCGGCGATGCATCACCCGGTATATGTATGTATAAAAATATTTAATAGGTACATACGTAAAATTTACTGATAATAAAATCAATCCCATTTGATAAGAAATTCGTAGTAAGCTATTATATTGCATATGTCATGGCTGACTAATAACCTGTCACAAATCGGTAATATTAAATTTATTGTTTGTATGAATATACTTCAAGTTCCTTTAAAATGTCCTTCACTGATATATCAATAGTCGTAGAAAAATTAGAGTATGCAACTTGCACGGAATACTTATTTTCCTCTTGTATGACGAACAGCACTCGCCTGCGGCTTGTGCTGCACAAACCAGGATCGTAAAATGTTAATTTAATGTTTACATGCGAAAACGCCACAAATTATTAAGTTGTCCAAAATTACTTTAGACCTAATCATGATCCCTGATGGTCTGAGGGTGCATAAAAGGGATTTTCGGTGTTATTTTGGGCAGTTTCATTGAGAACCGAGATCGTTTGAGGTTGACGTTTCGGCTTAATCAGAAGTCCACGCGGAATTACTGAAAAGGACAATGGAATTACTGGGTCAATCTTGGGCAAAGGAGAATGGAGATACGTCTGGAGACAAAGAGGTGTTAATTTGGATGGGGATAATAGTGTAATTTGGATAAAAGCAGCCTACTTAGAATGACCTTTACGAATCGAAATGGAAACCCTTTCAGAAATTCAATTTTATTTAGAGAAAGAGAAAAACTACCTAAATTTCTGATTTAGATAGTCATATGTCCGAATTAGATGTACTTAATGTGGTATTTTCTTAAAGCTCTTTAAAAAATGTTTTTAATGGTGATACTAATAATAATATACAGGGTATGACAAAAAGTATATATTTTTTTATTAAAGCACCCTGTATATTATATCAGGAATTCAGGTAGTTTTTAAAGTGCCGCCATTCTGTAGAACGTAAAGTTATTGACTTTATATTCTAGGGTTATAAAGTATTTGCTAGAAGCTTTAAAATGATGTGCATCACGATCCCCCTTTCCATATTTTTTTTTAAGATGCTCCTTTTTGATTGTTGCAACTATCAATTTTACGTCAAAAGTAGTTTTTTATACTCCCATTGGTCATACCCAAATTTTAAAGAAAAAATTAAGGTTACTAAAGTTAGCAGGGAGGGGACTATTTACGTTAACACTGTTTATTATTATTATTTTTAATAATTAATTAAAATTTATTAAAGAACCTGTATCCTTAGGACAAAGAATTTGTGTACCCATCTAAATCTAATCTAATATATTATATAAAATGCTAATGTACGTTCGTGTGTCCACGATTTTCGCTATCATCCGCAACTCCGATCGACTTCCCGTCGGGGTTACAAATACCCCTTGGTCTCCCATTGTGAGTAAGGGAGTTTGGTCGGGGTGGGTGGAAGTGGGTGGTTGTGGGTGGCAAAAATGTAAAATATGTGTAGTGGCGCCATCTGTTGTCGAGTAGTTGAACTTCATTCAGAACAACGGTTATTTGGGTCTCATATAAACTCCCGAGCGAAGCCGGGAATCATAGCTAGTCTAATATCTAATCTAATCTAATATATTATATAAAATGCTAATGTACGTTCGTGTGTCCACGATTTTCGCTATCATCCGCAACTCCGATCGACTTCCCGTCGGGGTTACAAATACCCCTTGGTCTCCCATTGTGAGTAAGGGAGTTTGGTCGGGGTGGGTGGAAGTGGGTGGTTGTGGGTGGCAAAAATGTAAAATATGTGTAGTGGCGCCATCTGTTGTCGAGTAGTTGAACTTCATTCAGAACAACGGTTATTTGGGTCTCATATAAACTCCCGAGCGAAGCCGGGAATCATAGCTAGTCTAATCTAATCTAATATCTAATATATTATATAAAATGCTAATGTACGTTCGTGTGTCCACGATTTTCGCTATCATCCGCAACTCCGATCGACTTCCCGTCGGGGTTACAAATACCCCTTGGTCTCCCATTGTGAGTAAGGGAGTTTGGTCGGGGTGGGTGGAAGTGGGTGGTTGTGGGTGGCAAAAATGTAAAATATTATCACTCATTCTTGACAAATTGGCGGAGACACAAAGTTCTGAAAATTTTTGGAATCATCTAGAAAGTAAGTGTAGTGGCGCCATCTGTTGTCGAGTATTTGAACTTCATTCAGAACAACGGTTATTTGGGTCTCATATAAACTCCCGAGCGAAGCCGGGAATCATAGCTAGTCTAATATATTATATAAAATGCTAATGTACGTTCGTGTGTCCACGATTTTCGCTATCATCCGCAACTCCGATCGACTTCCCGTCGGGGTTACAAATACCCCTTGGTCTCCCATTGTGAGTAAGGGAGTTTGGTCGGGGTGGGTGGAAGTGGGTGGTTGTGGGTGACAAAAATGTAAAATATGTGTAGTGGCGCCATCTGTTGTCGAGTAGTTGAACTTCATTCAGAACAACGGTTATTTGGGTCTCATATAAACTCCCGAGCGAAGCCGGGAATCATAGCTAGTATATTATATAAAATGCTAATGTACGTTCGTGTGTCCACGATTTTCGCTATCATCCGCAACTCCGATCGACTTCCCGTCGGGGTTACAAATACCCCTTGGTCTCCCATTGTGAGTAAGGGAGTTTGGTCGGGATGGGTGGAAGTGGGTGGTTGTGGGTGGCAAAAATGTAAAATATTATATATCTGTTATCACTCATTCTTGACAAATTGGCGGAGACACAAAGTTCTGAAAATTTTTGGATCATCTGAACTAGAAATTAAGTGTAGTGGCGCCATCTGTTGTCGAGTATTTGAACTTCATTCAGAACAACGGTTATTTGGGTCTCATATAAACTCCCGAGCGAAGCCGGGAATCATAGCTAGTCTAATATATTATATAAAATGCTAATGTACGTTCGTGTGTCCACGATTTTCGCTATCATCCGCAACTCCGATCGACTTCCCGTCAAATACCCCTTGGTCTCCCATTGTGAGTAAGGGAGTTTGGTCGGGGTGGGTGGAAGTGGGTGGTTGTGGGTGGCAAAAATGTAAAATATGTGTAGTGGCGCCATCTGTTGTCGAGTAGTTGAACTTCATTCAGAACAACGGTTATTTGGGTCTGATATAAACTCCCGAGCGAAGCCGGGAATCATAGCTAGTATATTATATAAAATGCTAATTACGTTCGTGTGTCCACGATTTTCGCTATCATCCGCAACTCCGATCAACTTCCCGTCAGGGTTACAAATACCCCTTGGTCTCCCATTGTGAGTAAGGGAGTTTGGTCGGGGTGGGTGGAAGTGGGTGGTTGTGGGTGGCAAAAATGTAAAATATGTGTAGTGGCGCCATCTGTTGTCGAGTAGTTGAACTTCATTCAGAATAACGTTTATTTGGGTCTCATATAAACTCCCGAGCGAAGCCGGGAATCATAGCTAGTGATTATATAAAATTTTTGGCATAAAATCGTCAAAGTGATGATTCATTAAAGTTTGTCAGCGAACTTGCGTCACACGCCATACTGCACGTATATACCGTTTACTGTAGAAAAGTTCTAAAGGATTTAGCGCCGGTATATTTTTTTTTGTGAGAATAGATACATAAAATCATGAGTCTATGCCGTCAAACCACAAAAGACTGTAAAACTTAAATCACATTATTGTTAATTTTTTGCCAATTTTACGAGAAAACTACATCAAAAATTTAAATAACCCAGCAAAACAGCGGCCTGCATTTGACTGCCGTGGCAATATCATCAAATATTTTTAAAATAAATTAAAAACGCAGACTTTTAGGGGCACATGTAAATTGGTTCCTGAATTAAAAATATTTAAAAAATGGTTCCAAACATGTTTCCGGTATCTGACCGCCTTCGAATATCGAATAAGTAGGTAATAAAACAGGAATGTTTGAGTATTTCTAAATTGTTATTGAACTAACCAGAACCCACATTGGTACGCATATCGCTTAAGTAGAGGCAAAGGTGGTTATATGGAACCCCTATTCGTTTTTGTTTAAAAAAAAATTAAGAGTAAAGGTGGCATCGGTTTGTTTTTTTAAAGATAAATTTCATATATGTTAGAAAATCACATAGTCTACTGAAATAAAATTATATGATAAATGGTTTAGTACTATTTCCATTTTTTTAAAGTCAAATTGGCAGTTAGGGAACCAATTTAGCAACATCAACTTTTACAATTCGTCTTACTTCATTTTAAAGATAATAATTTCGGGCTAACAATAATTTCTTTGAAGATAATGCAGTGAATGCAGCCAAGTCCAGTTATCAATCGAATCTTAAGTGTGGGAAAATAACATTTTATCTTCATTGATACGCACACAAATATACCCTTTCTGATAATAATCCAAGCTGTCGCTAATGCATGATTTAGGTTTATTCAGGTCTATCTGTTCGTGCGGCAACATATCTTGAAACGCTGATATTCGTTTGTGTCACGAGCCGTGTTATTAGTCTTAATCCCGTGGGATGAGTGTCGAGACACGCAACGCGCGTTTGAGGTCTAAATCGGTAAATATTACGGGTTTTACGAGTAAGACCTTCTGTGTTTACTAAACCTAATAAAAGAGCAAAACTTTTGAATTAAGAGATTGATCAGGTTTATAAAGGGATCAGAATAGTAAAACATATAATTAAAATTTCAATTTTATTACGGACACGAGCATATTAAAGTAAAATGGTAGGACAAAAGTGTATTTTTTATTTTAGATACCCTGTATATCGCCTTTTAAAATATCTTTAAGTGAATTAAAAACATTAACTATAACCAACTTTATTAGTTTTGAAAATATAGCCATTCAAATTACAGTGGCGGCCAAAAGTAGAGAAACTGTTGATTTTTTTAAAAAGATATCGATAATCATTAGAAAGTATATGACTTTATGTAGTTTTGTGTAATACAGTAATGCAGTGTTAAAAACAGGCAGACCTTATAGGAAAATACCCTTTAATAAAAAAACAATAATATCTCAAATAATTCACGGCTAAAAGTGGAGAGTTTATAAATCATTGTATGTCACTCGAAGTCAAGTCGATGTCTTATAGTAAAACCATTGTTTTTAATAACCTCTGCACATCTTTGTGGTATTGACACCAATAAATTTCTATTTTTTCCACTGAAATTTCTTGTATTGCTTGGTATAATGAGGAAAGTAGTTTTTCTTTATTTAAAACTTAAAGGTATTATGGACCGATATCAGTATTAAGATATCCTCAACAATCATATTACACTATTTGCTGAAAAAAATATGCCACTAAAGTGAAAACAGGAAGATAATCCTTATAGCATGCTGCAAAAGTTTTTAAAGAGTTGTTTTTTGAGTGAGCCACCTATTCTTTCAGCATGGCCAGCTCGATGTCCCAGCTTTAAAATTATGTGTTAAGACTCTCCTTTCCATTCAATGTTTTCCAAAATAACCTCAAAAAGCCATTTTGCTCTCTCAATTTTAATCTTAAGTATTTACGCATCAATTTTATTTACAACGTATAGTAGGTTGAATCAAATTAGAGAAATCATAAGAGCTATCAAGTCCTTGTTGACATAAAAATTTTATTACGGCACTTGTCGGCGCCTTTTTGCGCTGCTAGTAGGACCAAAGAATACATATCCATAGAAGCTCACAAGTGAGATTTCAGCGTACCCTAAAATTTTGGTACCTACCCTGACCACTAGATAGCGCTATTGTGTTTATGTTTTTTTTGGTTTCATTTATTTATTTCCAACGACAACGTTTACAAAGTAATAAATAAAAATAAATAAAAAAAGTATAAATTGTCAAGCTTAAACTATTTATATCTACATGTACTATTTTATAACACAAAGGACAATTTACCCATTTTATAAAATAAGTAGAAATATTTTATTCAATTTTTTCGTGCAAACAAAACTAATAAAACATAGAAAAAATGCTATATCTATAAATCCTTGGAAACAGACAATATAAACCCAATTATTCTGGTTAAACAAGCTACCAGATGTCAAGCAATCTGATACCAAGCTTGTAACAGATATCTCTCAACATTTTATTACCTGCCATTATTAATCCGAAACACTCAGGTTATTCTGAAGTTTTATTATCTATTAGAGAGCTTTCGCAGGTGCACGTTATCGTATTCGATAACATTTAATTGCCCTGATTATTATACTAATATGACTTACATTGATTTATTAAACTCGTATACTGTCATATTAGTTAAAGTGATAATCTTACGATTTTCGATTTTAAGAAATGCATTAGTTGTAATTTGATTAAAAAAATCTAACAAGTATTATTCATTGAAAAATATCATAAAAAGAATACACTTTGATCACCGATATATTTTTAAGAATGCGCTATTCTAGGGTGGAAATGTTTATTTGGTCGGATGGTTTAAGCGCAGTTATAACATTAACACCTCATCCTATTTGCTTATAAATTGTTCTTCATTATCTCACTTACCTTTATCAGGCCCGAACAGATTTAAAAAAATCAGTTGTCTGAAAAGTCGGTTTACTAACGATAGTTGAACGTGACAACGTCGAAAGAATCATTACCTTTACCGCCGCAATTATCGTTGCTATAAACAATTGACACCATAATCACTTTTCACTGCATTTCTTACTTGACGAAAACATGTAAATGTATTATTGTATAGCAGGTGTCCACGCGGACCGCTCACTCAAGTAGGAAAGAAACAGATGTCGAACGACTGCCGAACGCGAAGGCCGATTGTGCAACTTCCGCGTAGAATACGAAAGCCGATCTTCCGCGCTCTTGCTTGCACTTCAAGCCTTAAATGGAACGCCTTAGAGCAAGGTAACGACGCTACATGAGTCATGTTTTTTGTTGCGTGCAGCCGGCTTCGGCACGAATTATAAGGCGTTGTTACGTAAAAAAAATAGTTATGAGGATGAAGGTTTCCGCTATGTATATTTTGTATGTAAGAGTAAAAGGATTAGGTAATTTATGTCTCCTTAAATAAGGTTTTTTAAGCGCCATTTAATGTACATTACAATTACAAAACACTACATGTGTAATTTAGTAAGAAAATGCGATATTAAACCTTATACACTATGATTTTCTTGGTTTCCAGCAAAACGTATTAATCAGATTAAGATTTAATTTCTTTATTTTCAATCAAAACCTGACTAACAAGACCCTTTAGAAAAATGTCGGTTTACTTTATGGGCACGTATCATTTTTTAACACTGTGTTGCCATCAGCCCAAACCATATCTTGCCAGTCTGTCCTGTTTAAAGCTGAACAAAATAGGTATTTTCTTGTGGAAATTATAGAACTAGATGACCTGAGAGTAAAAAACTATCAAAATAAAAAAATGCATATCAGAATTATTGAATAGTATGCACCATAATTCTTGAAAAAATTGATTTCTTAATGACTTTAGTCTGCAATTTCACTTTACCGTTACGTGTGCGTGTAAAATAAGCAACTTATAAATTCTCCAAGTTTAATATTCCGACGTTTTTCCATTTATTACCGCTTTAGTTTTTTTATTTAATTCAATTAACATAAAAGCGTTGTTAGAATAATCGTCAAAACGTTAAGATAGGGATCTAAATGGCATGCCCCGATGACATAAACACGAAAGCGAGTCGAGAAATACGCGGCCATCTTTGAATATAAAATAAAATTTAACGCGTTGCGACGATAATATACCGATCTCTTTAAACTGTAATATTTTATTTTAGTTTTTACCTTTTATGTGACAGGTGATTTTCGCTAATGAAAAATAGCTTGTCGCCTTTGATAATCATGCAGTTCGAAATGACGATGACTTATATCAGTAGCGTAGCACAATAAATAAAAATTATTTTCCTACTATATCTTTATTGAAAATAGAATTTTCTCCCCCGTATAAGGGAAGAAAACGACACTTTATTTAGCCGGGAGGATAATTTTTACTTGTCCTTCCTCTACCAGCCGGCATTCTATTTTTTCCATTTTTCTTAAGTTTTTGATGTTCATTTGTTTCTTTTGTTATGCTTTTTACCTATCCTTCTTAGTTTTAGTTAAAAGTTATAAATGAAAACCCTGAACAAAGAAATCACTTTTATGGTATTATTTGCACCACATAGTAAATTACTTATTTTTTACACTAATTTTAGGAGAATATTGCAGAGACAAACTGTTATAATAAATAAGACAAAAAAAAACGGATGTTTCTAATATTTTTAAACCCATGAAAACCCTTAAAAATCCTTAATACCACCTCAGTTTTGTTATGATAATTTGATTTAGTTATAATTAGTATTTGATGCTAAATAAAGAACTTAATAAATAATATTAATTAAAAACACATTATTATTTCATCACGTTTTGCTATAAAATAATTTTCAAAATATAAACCATAAACCTTGCATAATTAAATAACCAATAAAACGCGGTTTATTCGTAAAATATTTAATCTGTCTAGTAATAACTTATAGTGAAAAATAAATTGCTCTGATTTACATCGTATCCAAAATTTATTATTCTAAATTTATTTTCGGGCTGTAGTTATTTCGTTAAATTAGATTTTGTGCATCGGGTAAATAGATAAACTAAAATTAACCAAATAATTTGACGTGTAAACGTTTTAATGTTTTTCGATTGGGTAAAGCAATAGTTTCGTTGGTAATAAATTACCATAGCTTTTTTGTTGGGTGAGCAGAACGAATAATTTGTATCTTTTTTGTACTAAAAATTTCTAAATTAATTAAATTTTTGGCATGTGGCTTAAAGATATCGTAATATTCCTATATTTTTTCCATTGACTTTTATTTTAAAGTTAGGGCCGTATTAACTGTTTGAGGCGCCCTAGGCTAGAATTCCCGGAGCGCCTATTTTCCAGCAAAAAAATTTTGAAGAGCAAAAAACAAATCATTTTCTCCTTTTCGCGCCTATTTCATTCCAAAGCACCCTATTCACAGAGAAATTAGTCACCAAATATCCCCGCCCGACCTAAACTTTTTTAAAACTCCCCTGTCTAGCGCCTATCACTCCCCTGTCTGGCGCCTATTTTTTCATGGCGCCCTAGGCTGTAGTAGCCTAGTCAGCCCAATGGTTAATACGGCACTATTTAAAGTTATAACACAACGTTAGTATTTTTAATCGATCACCCTGTATATTTTATCATTAATTAAAAAGTCCTCTTAAAAGCTGTCAAAAATACTACATTTAATCTATCAATATTTTAATAGTTTCGGAAATATGGCCATCTGGATTTTTATAATGGAACAACCTGTATATTATATTACCATTGTAAAGATATTTCAAAGAGGTTTATCAAAATACCACATTTAATTAGTCTATCTTTTATAGTTTTGGAAATATGACCATCTAAATCTAAAAAGTAGTAGATATAATTTTTATTACACATATATAACGCCCTAAAATTTGGAGACTCATATTTCCAAAACTATTTGAAAAAATCTTTTTAATGTAGTACTTTTTTTAAAGGACTTAAAATTTTCTTTTTAATTTTAATACAATATACAGAGGGTTTTATTTAAAAATGCCATTTTATTATCGAACTCCTGACGATGGTTATATTTCCAAAACTATGATAACTAAAATATATTAAATGCGGTATTTTTTACATATTTTTAATACGACCTTTCTATGGGTAATGAAATATACAAATCGTTCCATTTAAAAAACCCAATTTTGTTTCAATCACTAACTATTTACATTTTTTTCTATCTTCTAACAAATGAATAACTTTTACAAAAATTTTGATACAACTTTTATTATCGCGAAATCATATTTTTGAAGTGTCTAGATAATACTAGAATTTTTTAAATTATTAAAATAATTTTAAATTGCAAAAATAAATATTTAAACCCTATGCTTACTACAGCATGCATCGAGCATGCCTAAAACGTCGCGCGAAAGCTGATTTTCAACGTTAAATAAAAATTATAAATATTGGAGTTACAATTCCATGAATCAAATTTTTTATTATTTTAGAAACTTTTATAATATTTAAGCTATCACTTATACTTTTGAGATTTTGGCAAAAACCTGGACGGCTATTTTTTCTGTTTTTTGTTTAATAACTATAGTAATTTTTTTGCAAAAAAATTCAGAATACGTCTTTTTCTAGATACCATTCCGAGTTGTTTAAGCATCAACCATATTTTTAGGAGACTTGTAATTATTTTTCGCAGGAAATAAAATTTTCGACTAGACTATGTACCAAAGTACTACCTTAAATTTACTATTTTATTATTGTACGCATTAAAACGCAATTAAAACATATCTAAAGACGATTTAATGTAATAAAAATATGCAAATTACAAAGCAGAAACGGCAATTAAATGATTAAGAATACAGCTTACGAAACGGTAACAAGGTAAGTAAAATTTGTATTCCTCGAAACAGGCTTTCAACAAAACCATAAAAAAATACTTAATATTTTATTTCGCTATTAAACTACAAAATAATTTTTAGCAAATAAACCGCCCTGACACAATAATTAATAAAAGCCGTTCTATTCATAAAATATTTAAGCCATGTGGCAATAAAATTGTAGCGGAAAATATATCGCTCCGATTTAGAACTTTCGGAAAATTTATTATTTTTAATTTATATTCGGGCCGTAGTAATTTCATTAAATTAAATTTTCTGCATGGCAGATAAAAATAAATAAAGTAAAATTACTCGTGTATGTTTATTTAGTGGATTATATTTTATATTTTGACATGTAGATGGTTAAGTTGAAGTTATGTTTACAAATTAGGGTGGCTTATTTATACTTTATTCCATTAAAAGGATTTATACAGGGTGTCCGAAAATATGTGGGCAATTCCTCAGAATCATATAGAATAGAGAAAAATAATATGACATGTTCCTGTAAAATTTTCTTTTCTAAAGTCCCTCTTTACTGAGATACTTGCCATTAAAGGATGTCCCTGGAAATCGGTTTTTCTTAAATAACTTTAAGAGTACTAGGTACAATGAAATATTTTTTTAATATGACAGATATTTACTTAAGACACCTTAAAATAGTGCCCTCTTAAAACACTTGCATTTATTAGGGCGCCAGGGGCAGACATACCCTTACATAATAGTGCTACCTATTTTTAAAAAGCGTAAACCTTTATTAATATAAAGGTACTCCTGTTTGATATCGATAAATTAAATAATTTTCGAGAAAAACAATTTTTACGTAAATAAGCTTGTGTTGAATAATTTTGTATGTCAGGCTCCCTCTAAATTTATTCATTTTCTAGCTTTAATTATCGAAGATTATGGATCCCCCTAGAAAAGTTTTTTAGTGTCAAATTGCAACAGAATATCCAAATGTTTTTAGATGTTCTCACAACAAAAAAGCTGTTTTGGTTGAAAACACTTCAGTTTATCGATTTAAAACAGAACTCTTTTTTTTAGCGAAGGGTATAAGCAATTAAAAACACTACTATTATTTCTCTAGTATAAAGGGTGAAAAAGTAATTAGCACTGTGTGGTGGCAAGTTCGTCCGTGATACTTCAATGATTGCAAATGTTCTAAGAAGGCATCATTTTAAAAAGTATTTAATAATATCTGTCATATTAAAAAAATATTTCAATATACCAAGTATTATAAAAGTTATTTAAGAAAAACCAATTTTCAGTGGCGTCCTTAAAAGGCACATATCTCAGTAAGGAGGGGGAAAAGTTTATAGGAACTAATCATATTATTTTCATGTGGTATATATAAATGTGGTAAAAGATTTCCCACATATTCCCGGACACCCTGTATAGATAAAAGTCTGGAAAAAATTGTTAGAGTAATAAACTTATCTAATTTTTTTCCTAATACCCCAAATATCCCTATATTTTTATATAATTTGATAGTATTATTTATAGGATTAAGGAGCTAATTTAGCCCTTACCTACGTCAATAAGAAATCTATTAGGGCCAGGGGCGTCTAGAGTGGCACCTGAGTAAATCTTTCTGCAAAAAAGCGTACGGCACTGACTTTAGTGCAATTTTTATATTTACTTTAAATTAGGAAAGCAAATAACCTTAGAAAAGTCCCGTTACAAAACTTTTTATCTTCCCCAAGACACTGTTGATATGAGTACTGAGGTTTTGAGCTTTCATTGACATCCAATAGATTTAAAAAAAAACAATTTTTGATGTACAGGTCATATGGTTTCTTTTGAGAATTCCGCTTCTTCTCTTAAATTCCCGATAAGACAATTATTGAAATTTAATACAGGGTGTTTCAAAATAAGATGATAATCCTTGAGACTATAAAACTAAACTTCTAAGAAAATTTGATCTGTTGATTTTCTTTCGACGCGTGGTTTTTGCGATGTGAATGGAAATTACAAAATGATTTTTTAGAGAAAAAACAATTGTCCACAATATTTTTCTTATGCTTTATGCATAGTAGCTGTGTATCAAATCTTATTAAAATATTTAAAATGGTCCCAAAGATTTAATATTATAATTTTACTTTTTAAAACCATACCACCCTGTATAAACATAAAAATAATAAACCGAATTAAAAAAAAACTTACTAAAAATCTAAAAATTATAAATGTATAACAGTAAAAAAAGAATGAAGTCGGTTAATAACAACATCAAACAAATTGCGTACCACATATATTATCAGGTAAAATCGAGATTGCCTGAAGTACTAAAAGGCAATAAAATAATTATTGGAAATTGCCTCGGAGGGTGAATACGAATATAAAACTAGTACAAAAACAGGATTGTGTGAGTGTTCATAAATTTGTTTATTGAACTAACCAGAACTAACCTAATCGCCTCCGAATAGGCACGAATATCGAATAAGTTTTATTAACATTTGATTTTACACATGTATTTTGTACGCAGTTCGGGCAGTAATTTAAGGGTAGGTAAGGGGGTGAAGGGCCCGCAAAGACAATTCACAAAAAGAAGGTTTGGTACTCAGTTCTGACACAGCTTAAAAACAATTAGGTAAAGACGAAGGGTTTGGTCCGCAGCGGCGGTGGTAATCTCGGCGCATATACTTACCCATGCCAGAAAAAGATCCGAAAATTCGGCATTTGTAGGGACAGGTAGTTTGATTAGGTCAGAGAAAAAGAATGGCGACATATTGTAGTGAATGTGCAAATATGGTTTAATTAAGGAATTTAAAAAATAATAATAATAATTAACCAGAACTAGCCATGACCCCCAACCTATACTCTGTCTTCGGTTTTCGGTGTTATTACTCGAATATTTTCTATCAAAAAACAGAGCATAGGTGGAGGGTCATGGTTAGTTAAATCTTTTTTTTAGTTCCTTATTTAAACCTTAGACAAACACACTTTTTTTTATTATTTAATTTATTATTTTGCGGCATATTATTCAAAATCGGTTCAAATTCTCTCCTAGACGTGTACAGATGGCATAAATTATGAGTCGAAATTACCTGCAGCATTATCATGAACCCTTCGCTAGTGCGTCGATTGTGCCCGATGCAAAATTTGCATAATTACTTCTGCGGCGAAATTACATCTGTCTATCCGCAGTTCCCACGCACCGGGCGAAAGTGCACTCTTTCGAATAAAAAAATAATTTTAGGATCGGTCCAACATTGAGAGATAACCTCATCCTTTTTTTGAAGCCGGCTAAAAATTAGAATCTAATTCTGAACACCCTGTATAAGTTATAGGGTTTATACGGAAATATACTGGAAATTTATTTTAATTGGGAGCTCTCGTCATCATGAATAAATATTATTATAATATTATGTCCAGCTTCACGTAGCTTGAAGTGAATATAAACCAGGGTTTAAGGCATGCAATATATTTTAAAGGTATTTGTATACCCAATAAATCGTTCACCTAATGGCTTTTATTGACAAGCACTTATTGGGCAATTATTTTATGACATTAAGTACTACACAAATAAATTATGATCTCTACCACTCGGTAATAATCATAAATAATTAATAATGACAAATAATCATGTAGCTATAATAAAATTGTCAAAATGAACTAAACTTGTTTAATTATTTTAATTTTGTTACATACAGCAAAAAACTAAAGCCACATGTGCTAATTATGTGATAACCTAGTTGTTTACTCACATTACATTATAATTATAGACGTAGGTTAATAAAAATGTATACCTGAAGGCCAATTTTAATAAATGCAAAGACTGTGTTTTAAAATATTTAATATACGAATCTTTTGGGTCAATTGCCTTGCAGCAACGCCATAAACAAAGCAGTATCCAAAAATATACGAATCAAAAAGCACCTAATAGGTATGTGGAAATATCGATAAAAAGTGACAGGAGTCTTATCGTGGGGTAATACCACAAGTGTGTTAAAAATTACCGATAATTCTGAAAAAAAGCAGTTTTTAAAAACTGCACGAGTTTTTTTCTTTGTTTTAAATTATAAATTGCCCGACTTCGAAGAAAGAAGACAATTTTTTAAAACAACGAAAAAAAAATAAAAATGCCTCTTTTAAGGAAATATACGTTTTGGTTAATGTTAACTTACATGGGTAGACTTTATTGTTTTTATACAAGGTATTTGCTATTTAATACGTACAGGGTGGCGCCTTTTCGTTGACAGGGTATAGCGAAAACTAAAAGAGATAAAAAAATCTGATTGCACAATCTCAATTTCAATTTTGAAACAAATTTATTGGTAAAAGTGAATCATGGCTTACTTGATTCATTTTGGAGATACAGAGTGTTTTTAAATTTTGTCAATTTGGCCAGGTACGTGTAACTCGCCTAATATTGGAGATAGGAAAAAATATAAATAGAAAAATTTTGTGGCGTACCTATATTTTTTTCCTTTAATCTTAAAGTTATAACACAAAGGCGTTTTTTTATAAATGAAACACTGTATATTTTATCACTAATAGAAAGGTTAAAAAACCTTTCTATTAGTGATAATAGAAATAAATAAGCCATAAAAATACCACTTTTGATAGTTTTAATTTGTCATAGTTTCGGCAATTAAAATTACCATTAAAAAGACATTTTTAAGATCGTTAAGAATTTACCACATTTAAAATGATTTTCTATTACAGTTTTCGAAATATTAGCTTTCAAATCTTAATGCTTATTTATAGTATCACTATTTTTAGATTTATATGGTCATATTTTCAAAACTATAAAAGATAAATGTATTAAATGTGATATTTTGTTAAACCTCTTTAAAATATCTTTGCAACGGTAATAAAAGATCCAGGGTGTTTCGTTAAAAAAATCCTGATGATGGCCATATTTCCGAAACTATTAAAAAATATTCACATGAAATGTGATATTTCTTATACCTTTAGTTGATAATAAAATATACAGGATGTTCCAAAAAAAACAACTTTGTGTTATATAACTTTAAAATAAAAGCCAATGGAAAAAATATAGATACGCCACTGAATTCTACGTAAAAATCCCTAAAACTTTTCCATTTACATTTTATTCCTATTTCTAATATCAAGCGACTCACAAGTGCCTGGCCAAATTGACAAAATTTGAAAAACACTCTGTATCTCCAAAACGAATCAAGTTAGCCATGATTTGCTTTTACCACTGAATTTGTTTAAAAAATTGAAATCGAGATTGTGCAATCAGATCCGTTCTATCTCTTGTAGTTTTCGCTGTACCCTGCAAGGTCAACGAAAACGCCCCACCCTGTACAAAGGTATGTCAGAGTATGTCACTCTACCATATTTACACATTAATGAAATTTTCAATTTTATCTGTCCTTAATTTTTAAATATAAAGTTCTTTACGCATTTAATTTTATTATTTATTAATGTTTCTTTAAATTATACTCATAAAAATTGTCTAAAAATTAAAATGACAAAACTTAAAATAAGTGTTGGCTCGAAATAATCTTTCTTTTCTAAGAAACCGATTGGTTTAGTAGTTTCGAAACTAGAGAGAACCTTTACAAAACAATGCTTTATAAGACATGCAGAAAAAAAACCATAAACAAAACTGATGATTTAAAAAAAACTTTACTTACATTATGATTATTATGCACCAAAATATGGTTAGTTATGTGCGCTTTTGGTTCTAGCTTCGGCCTTTCGACTTCAGTAAGGCGTTTGATACCGTCCTTGGCAGCGATCTTTAGCACCAACTGTAACAGAAAAATTAGAAAAGTTTGTAACTTTCTTATTTAAAAAAGCAAAAATATATGGCAACAAAAAAAACTGAAACTAGACAAATCATGTTTATTATTTTGTATGAAAATGAAACACTTTTATGGTTGACTGCTCAATTATTTTACGGATAGACCAACCAATCCCCGAGAGTGAAAGCCTATAAAGATAAAGTGTAATAGCTTTTAGTCTCATGCGACATATGACCTGCTTTATTTTCGCAAAGGGTCTTTTAATGGCTTTCATAACTACATGGGAACATAACGAATAACCATTACCCGCACCAATTAAAAATAAACAAAATTTTTGAAACCTAATAAGTTGTAGGCTGGAGCTTCCTTCCCTCTGTTATCACCCGATATTGGTGTAAATGTAAGCAAAAATAAGATTTTGCTGATATTTCAAGATAATTCACATAGCGTCGCGTCGTAAACTAACTTTCTTGTTTTAATAGTATATTTCCTAACTAGTGCTGAAAGTGCAATTTTTCCGCATACGACTGCAGTCAAGTGCGGAAAAGGAACTTTCGGCACGTGCTAGAAACGGTATTTTTTCTACAAGCGTAAGAAAAACATAAAAACAAATTTTTTTCACGACCATAAAAAAGCTGTTTTTTTAATCGTTAACATGAAGTTAAAGTACTCCATTCTAGTACACTACATAAACTGTTAAAAGTAACTTTTTTAACACTTCGAAGCTTTCTCTCACACTTTGAATTAGTGTTTTGTTTCAAAGCCTACTACAATAAGCCTAAATATCAATTTATGCAATGTAACAATAAATGCGACATCAACTAAACCAAACGGTCAAGTTACCTTTGATTTCGTCATAATTTCTTTAAGTTCATGTGTCACTAGTTACAAAATTTGACAGTTTGCAAATATAATTAATTGAAATTATTGAAAATTAATTGAAATAATGAATTTGGATGAAAAATTGAAACGGAATTTAAACTATTAGAATCATAATATACCGAGGCAAAAAGGTAATACTTCGAACAAAGGCAAAGTACTGCAGGTGGCTCCTTCTACATTTAACAGTAAAAATATTAAAGATTTCGATTGCATACTTTAAGAGAATCTCTTGTAGTGATTTTTGCAAAAAATACAATAATAAATAAAATATACATAAATAACTAAAATAAAATAAAAACTTTGACTTCCTCTATCTCGGATGCGATTAACTTTTCGACTAAGTGTGTGTTTATGTCGGAGCGACGAGGAACGAGGTTAGCGGCGCGGCTCAACAAAACCACCTTTATGGTACAGAAACTTAAGGATGCTTCGGTCGAGCCGCGCTGCTAACCTCGCTTAAAACCTCTCCGACATAAACACGCCCTAATAAGAAAATGTTTTGTAAGTAGGTGATACGTATTTTAGCAATGTATTTTTTATTATTTATCTAAAAATATGTAATCAGGCTCTGTCCGAGGCTATGTGCATTCAAAAAGGTTTGTTTACTTTATCATTTTTTGTGTACTTGGCGGCATCGCTTTCAGAATGTATTAAATATGGACCCATCTATAAGTATACTCTAATACTAATATTATAATATTTAAGGAATAGTGTTATGAAAATTATATTAGTCATAGAGGTAAAGTGTTATTAGTGCGGATGGTCAATTTCTCACTGGAATCCGGCTCTATAACCTTGGTCTATCTGCTATCAGCAGAAAGAGGGAGCAGTGACCCTTAGGCTCTCAGCTGATGGTCTTACGGTGACCACCAAAGAGTAAGAACAGAAGATAAAAGAAAAAGGAAGAGGATTAAAAAAACGTGCGTGAAGAAGGTAAAGAACTCTGGGACAAAGCCCTTTTAGAACGGTTAGAAAAACATCGTAGTTTCAATAGTGATTGTTTAACAGTTTCAAAACTCTCTTACCTACTTGTTAAACGGTAAAAAACCATGAAATAATATTGTCAGTTTTGCGCTAAGGCCGTTTTGTTATGAAGTTTTGAGAAATTCCATTAAACACTGCTTTAAATAGGTATTTTCCTAACAAGTGCACAAAGTGATACTTTACCGCACGCAAAAGCAGTTATACGAACGACGCGAAGCGGAGTTTGCATAAGCTTTAAGGGACAATATTTTTTCTATGGCTTTCCTAAAAAGTAGAAACATATACATAAGTACATATTATTATTTCTTATTTCAATATTTCTCAACGTCAATAGTATTTGTGAATCCTGATGTTTTCTGTTGCTCTAACAACCAATTCGTTTTTCTAAGGTGAGATTGCGTGTCCAAATTTGAACATTGCGCTCGCTGACGGGTGCGCAAAGTAACTACTTTGCTCACGCGATTAGAAAAAATAATTAAAAATTGGTTTTAATAAGGACAAATGTTAAATTCACAGAAAAATAAAACAACTAAACAGGAATAAAATTCAAAAGATTTTTGAAACCTCGTTACTGGAAAAAACTATAATTGTTTACCTGGTTATGATTATTATCTTGTTTAGTGGTCATTTAACATACTCATACTCAAAGTAAGCTGTCACGTAGACGATCACATTGACATTCAGTGTTTTGGACGCTAGCAGTTAGAGATTATACAAAGAATGGCTGCATGTAAACATTCCGCATACATGACACATTAATTTCGCTATGTTGTTGCTTTAGACCGTCTCCTTTTCACGCATTGGCAATGTAGTCACAGTGGCACGACGCCGCCCAGTATACATTATACCAGGAGTTCCCAAACCTATTTGTAGTGTGACGCCCTTGACCTTGCATTATTGTATAAACAGTATAAACTTACGGTTAATACGGTTCATATTCTTTATTTAACTTTTATATATATATATATATATATTACTAATAAGTTTCTTATAATTAAAAAATTAAACGTTTTTTTACAAAAAGTGTATTAAATTTATTTCATAGAAAAACAGTAAGATCTTAATCTAGATCAGATTACCTTCCATAAGGTAAAATTAGCACTTTATCAATTATTACAATCATAATTAATAACTGTTTTTATCTTTTACTTGTACAAAGTAATTAGCATTTTTTAATTTTTTATTAGCTGCTGCACCCAGTACTTTGTAAGTACAATTTCTATGTACATACTTAATTGAAACCCACAATTTCTATGAGTGTAGTTACAGATGAGTGTAGTGAGTAGAGATGTATTTTTGTTCGATAGTTAATAATAATAGATCGACTTACTGATAACTAGTAATCAACTTAATAGGTGATTTTTTATATCGATAAATCAACAACAATGTAAAATATAAAAACGCCTTGTTGTCGCCTGAGAAAACATACTGAAAAACGAATTATTAAGATATTAAACGTGCAAAGTACCTACTAATTATTATTCGAGTGGATCAAAACTCATTTTTTTTCTCCGAAAAATATATTAGAAATATTTTTTAAGGTAAAAAAATATTTGGAGGTTTGAACTCTTAATATTAATATTAAGAGATTTTTTTAAGCATAACTTTTTACCAACACACATTCTTAAAGAAAATTAAATTCCCTACAAAAAAGCTAGCTCTCTTCGTAAATTTAAATCAGTTCAATCAATATTTTTCAATAAATTCCAGACTTGCAACAATTCGTCGCGCCGAATAGTGCGCCACATAGCCCCACATAGCGCGGACGAGGACGTGGTCGGAATTCACATTGTTTCAAAGGCTTAGTGAATGATTCCGCGGTGATTTAGAGCTTGTCGGTTTTTTGCATCAAAGGAGCGCGGGAATAGGTTGGTTTGTTTGGACGAATGTTTGACTAATTGTTGCAAGTCTGAACGCGGCTTTAACTACATCTGTCTTATTATAAAAGAGTAATTTAATTTATTTTTTCATATATTTTTGTTTGCATTTGACCACCTAAATACCTACAAATATTTTAAAAACGGTTGCTTAAGGTCATTCTTACAACGTATACCTTTTTGGGTTTTAATAAAATATTTAAAACATATCAAAAAATAACAGAATGTATAAAAAAATTAAACTATTTTATTTTTCACTTTGACATCTTGTATATTCCTTATTTTTCAACTTTGGATATAGGTATGTTTGGTTAAATGCTAATATTTTGGTTAGTTCCGGTTAGTTAATCTATGGTTTATCTGTGTACCATTAATTAGCGGACACCCTGTATATATCTTTTTTATTTTCTTTGAAAGTTATTTAAAATTATTTTTTCGATACATATTTAATTTGGCGAGAAAGCATTGTTAACAAATTAGAAAAGAGGATAAATAATAATAAAAATCATAAAGTATCCAAAATGTATATTATTATTTATATAAATGCTTTTAAAACTACCTTCTTAACACAACATCCACTAACAAGACTTAAAGGCACACGCTCATCCACGTGTCTACTTAAATAATCATCCCTCAAAGGGGTGAATACTTGATTTTAGCAATACACCCAGACCGAAACATAAACAGCATCCAACCGCCCATATGCGTCCTAGCAAGGTCAGTGTTACCCATTTATATTTGTGTCGGGATCTATACAGAAGGGTTAGTTGTCGTAGGGTTGACAACCCTTTTAATGGCGTCGGCGTTTCAGTAAAGGGATTAGTGGGACATTGCACTAATTCTCTGGAGGGTTAGCGTGTGTGGATTAGAGCCAAATGTGTATTCTAATATGAATATAGTTAATTTTGCGGAACAATTTGAAACCTCGTTTATTACCAACAAAAAACATTTTAGTCTAGTGGAGAAGTTGATTTCCTTCGAAAAATATTACAAGTTTCCTAAAAATGGTTGATGGATTAAACGGTCCGAAATGGCATTATTAAAAGACGATTTTTTCTGTAAAAAACTACAATAGATATTAACAAAAAACTGAGAAAAAATAAATGTCCAGCTTTGCCAAAATCTCAAAAATCTAAGTGATATATATAAATATTATAAAAGTTTCTGAAAGAGCGGTCAATTTTGGTAAAAAGTTCTTGATTTCCGGAATTGTAGCTGCAACATTTATAATTTTTATTTAACGTTTAAAATCGGCTTTTACGCGGCGGTTTCGGCATAACTTTATTAAGTAGAGTACGTCCGTTTAGTGAAGAAGCCACCAACGTCATCATTATCTGCGCGAAAACTCCTGTTACTCCCTTATTTTGTCTTTAAAATGTTCCTTATTTTTTAAAATCAAAACTTTAAAATTCGCTACTTCTATAGTAACGATACGAAGCCCACGAAGCCACGATTGACAGAAATATACAGGAGATTTCGCGCAGATAATGATGACGTCGGTAGTTTCTCTACTAAACGGGCGGATTCTACCTAAAACAGCTCCATGAAGCGAATAATTTACAGTTAAAACCTAACGTAAAAAAGCTAATAATTAAACAAAGAAACACTTTTTAAAAAATGTTGATACAACTTTCATTATCGCGAAATAATATTTTTAAAGTGTCTAAATGCCACTAAATTTTTTCAAATTTTTAAATTACTATTTAATGGCATAAAAAATGTTTAAAACCTATGCTCGTTATAGCGGCAGATCGCGCATGACAAAACAGCCGCGCATGATTTTCAACGTTAAAAAAAATATTGAAGCTATAATTCCGGAAAACAAGAACTTTTTACTAAAATTTTCTGCTCTTTTAGAAACTTTTATAGTATTTACGCTATCACTTATACTTTGTAAGATTTTGCAAAAAGCTGGAAGGCTACTTATGTCAGTTCTTTGTTAATAACTACTGTATTTTCTTTGCAGAAATAACTTTTCTTTTAAGATGCAAATTCTGATCGTTTAAGCCATCGACCATATTTTTAGGAGACTTGTACCTATTTTTCGCAAAAAATCAACTTCTTAACTAGACTATTTAATGGATGATGTAAAAAATGATTTGATGGTGATTATTTCTTGTAAAAGTATTTGCATAGGCATGAAAATAACAACAGTAAGGAGTTCTTAACTCGTTTATTTGTCAAAAATACTTATACAGGGTGTCACCCCGAGAATTGCCGCGATCGATTTTTTGAAAAGTACGCTTTGAAAGTTTTAAAAATTTGTTAAAATATAAAGTCAGTGGGGGACATACAACTAAAATATTTTAACAGCTCTACCACTTTCGGTTATACCGAAAGTTAATGTCAACTTCCCTATTTTAAATGGAACACCCTATATATTATTTATTTTTTAGATTCTGCGTAAAATTCTAAACATAATTTATGTTTAATGTACTATACTTAAGTCCAACCGTTTTTGACTTATTTTAAATTTTATGTCAAAAATGACGTTTGCAAACCATTACATAACCATCAATTTCTTCTTAGCAAAAGCCTTTAATATGAGTTGGGGTTGGATTCCTTGTAAAAAATAACTTCTTTAGTGGACTATATCGATATTTTTAAAATTATTAAATACAGAGTGGTCAAAACAATCGTTAAAAATTATAACGACAAAAACCTTAAGTCATTTTTCTTTAATGGAAACCCCTATCTTTTTTTACCTTATCCTCTTAAGCATCAAAAATAAGCATAAGTTTGTATAAGGATGTCTATTCCAAAATGTATAGTTTTTGAAATATTAAGAATTTTAATTTTTATCTATTCTAACAATGCTTTTAAGTACGGCTGAGTTTGGCTGCTAGTTGGCCTTGACGACAAAATCCGGCGTCAAAGCCAACTACCCCGTACCTACCCGTACTTAAATGCATTGTTAGAATAGATGAAAAATATTAAATTGTTAATATTTTGAAAACTATACATTTTTGAAATAGACATTCTTTAACAAACTTACCATTGTTTTTAATGCTTAATAGGATAAAGTAATAAAAGAGAGGGTTCCAATTAAAAAAAGACTTTTAAGGTTTTTGTCGTTATAATTTTTACCGATTATTTTGGTCCACTCTGTATTTATTAATTGTGAAAATATCGATACAGTCTACTAAAGAAGTTCTTTCTATACAAGAAACCCAACCCAACTCACATTAAAGGCTTTTGTTAAGAAGAAATTGATGGTTATGTAAAGGCTTGCAAACGTCATTTTTGACATAAAATTTAAAATAGGTCAAAAAAGGTTGGACTTAGGTATTAAACATTATACATAAATTATGTTTAGAATTTTACGCAGAATCTAAAAAATAAATAATAAATAGGGTGTCCCATTTAAAATAGGTATAATGTTACTAAATTTTTAAAATTTGCCAAAGCGTACTTTTCGAGAAATCGATCGCGGCGGTTCCCGGTGGGACATCCTGTATTCGTTAAGTATTTGTTTTATGGACCTAGGTTCGCTGGTTTTTTTCGCACTGTCGATAGGGGCGGGATGGACAGTAAGCTACAGGTTATTCACCGTTTCGATTCCTTAAATGCGAGCTTTAATGATTTCTGTGGCGTTTTTGTTTTCACCTACACCGTATTGATGAGAACCAAATAATTTGAAACCGGTCTGAGGTTGGTAATATGGTAATCTCAATTAGCTTTGAAGGCTAGGGTAAAAATCAGATGCAACCTTGCAGTGCAAAGAAATATCATGCACTAAGGAGTTTCTAGCTCTTTTATTTTAGTAAAAATTATTTCTGACAAAAATATCTAACTCATACTCATATTCACAATTTTTTTCTATCTTTGTGACATCCCACGAAGACATATGCCTAAATACCAGAGTACCGTGGGTGTCGGGTTATTAGATGTTTAACCCATCGTTCCCCACTGAAACATGCAGTTTATTGTTCTTCCTCAAAAACTGTTTAATTAAAAGAGCTAAACCTGTGACACAATATTGAAGTTATACTTTGCCCATTCAGAAGTCAATTTAAACTTTTCAAATAAAATAGTTTGCAATACCGAGTCCAGTTGTCAGATTACAACAACACGGCGATATTAATGGGCAAACTCGCGCGCGTTTAGAATGAAAATTACAACGTAAAATGAGGCCTGGCCGATAAACGTTTCAGATTTTGCCTATAGGGCCTTGTTAATACCCTCTACTGACATTTTTATGTTTATATGTTGCGAAAGTGTTTACGTTTGTGGCATATCTGGTGCCAAATGAGGGTTTTACGAGACTGAGGGGTGTTACATGATGCGAAACATATTGTGTGTTATTTCTGTGCCACTTTTAAACTTCTTTTAGTATTTTGTCTAAAAATATTAAATGTATTATTTAATGCAACAAAAACAATGAATTTTGCTATATATATATATATCGTAAATGGTTATTAAATATCATTTATAACAGATATAAAAAAAACTAAAATCAATAAATAGGGGCCTGAAGGTTTCAAGAACATGCTTGCGTTACGATCAGCTAATCTCTGTGGCAAATTTTAAGCTTAGTTTGTTTTAAATGGCCCACAGACTATGCAACTGGTTGAACGACAGTTTGTACAACTCAAGTAGATTCGACCGTCGAAACGATAATCGCATAATCTGTGACAAGTTGCACGACTGCGTTTGATTTACGACCGATTGCATAGTGTGTGCCCAGGTGCATACACTATGCAACAAAATCAGTTTTAAACAAATTCAGTTTTATTCTCAGGTGTATTGGTACATAATTCGTAGTACCTGGGCCATTAATTAAATGGACTTCATGATAAAAACCATTTTAGGGGGTCCCTTAGTACGTTAACGATCGTACCAAGAATATTCATACCATTATAAAAGCGGCGCTTTAACCCAGCCTGACAGTGTCAAATGTTTCGGATTTCGGACTGGGCGAACACGTCACTTTTTTGTCGGACAAGTTTACCACAATATTTTATATGCAATTTTAAAACATTGTACAAAAATCGTATTACATCGGTTAGAGTCATGAAATCATAAGGCACAAACACATGTTTCGGGTATTGGACTAGGCGGGTTTTATGACTGTAACCCTTACGATTTTTAGCACAATGTTTAAAACATTATTATGTATCATCTTTTCAATAAGGCCCATCAGGTGGCGAAAAAGTTGTAACGATCCACGACGCTGCAATACAAATAGCGTTTTGTCAGGCAATTTTTTTTAATTTTTGTTTCTTTTTAGAAAAAGCCCAAAATATTATGTAGGTATGTGATTCCAAACTTTTGAAATAAAATGTTCCTTTTAGAATATTCCAACGAACCACTCTTGATCCATTTCAACGTTAACTAACCAAAACACCCGGCATGTCATTAATACGCCAATTTTTGTACCATTTTCTTTTACTTTTTTTCTTAATCGATTACTAGCAACGCTATAATTTTTCTTCCTAATAGTCGGTGGCCCCATAAAAACTTGATACACTTGTCTAAAGAACCAGTCGTGCAACAAGCTGCATAGTCTATGGTCCGTTTTACAGAAATAATTCGACAACAGTTTGAAATTGCCTGAAATTTATTACCAAACGCTGTGACTTATCTCTATTTTTAATTTTTTTTTCTAAAATATTGTATAATAAACATTAAAAATAGAGTTACGATCAAAATTACTCAAACTGCTAGTCAGCCAAGCCCATAATAACAATTAATTTTAGCCTTACGACTGTATAATTTACGTTATTAATATAAATGCTAAATAAGCTACAGATTAAAATTAATTAGCGTTTATAAACGGATTTACGAAGTAATTAACTGATTAAAAATTACATTACTTATTTATGACAGTGAAACGATTCGCGAGCTGGTATAATTCTTAAATATTTCATTTAATATAATTAATTTTTATTTGAAGGAATTACAGAGCGACTCACCTTTGTGCCTAAGTCTGCCACTCTGAACAACTATACAGGGCGTTTCCTAATTGCGTTAGAAAAACTAAATGGCTTATTTTTGAAGTAATTCTACGAAAAGATGTTTATATAAACATAGGTCCGGTAATTAGGGTCCGACTGAAACCGGTTTTTCGGCCGAAACCGAATGTATGGCCGTGGCTTCAGTTTCGGCCAAAACCGAAGTTCACGTGGTCAAGTATAAAATACCTTAAAATACTGAAATTTGAGCCTTTCTTGCCAATATTCTGCATTAATTAGAGACATGAATTGAAGATACCGTAGAATTATTTTTGTTTTAATCATTTATTAAACAACATAAAAAAGTAAATATAATTTTTTAAAACTAATAACGCGTTGCTGCGGAAAACGAAGTTTTGCGAGCGCGCACAACTTCCGAAATCAGTTTCGGTTTTGACAAAGTTTTGGCCAATTTTGGCCAAAACCGAAACCGCCGCCAAAACTTGATTTCGGTCGGACACTACCGGAAATGCATTGTTTACAAAGATACAGGTTCTAAACTAAAAAAATGGATTTTAATTAATATATACAAATACTGCTAGCCACTGATTTTCCTAAAATTTTTATATTTTCATTTAATTAGGCAAATAATTTTTATTTCTGTTTTTTAATATTTTAGCGTAGCTTGCCTAGTTTATCAAAAAAAAATAAATAAAATAAAATCCGCTAAATTGCATACTGCTGGACCATACAACAAAATATTCGGGACATTTTTTCTTTTAAAAAATAAGTCCTATTATTTCTTATTAGTAATTATGTAACAAAAACAACAAATACTTATTAAATTACGTTTATACCTACTCCAACAAATTTTACTAAAAAAAAGTTTTTAAATGAATCTCGAGAACGAGAAATTTGCGGGCCCATGTTTATATAAGCTTGTTTTCATTAAATGAAATAATGAAAAAATCCTTCAATTTTTTAGCACAATTAGGAAACACTCCGTATAGGAAGTATTAAAAGAAATGTTAAATAATAACAATTATTACACTCGAAAAATATTTTGTGAATTTACAAAGCGGAACGTTGGCCATTTTTAGCCACAGTCGGACCTGACAAAATTATATCTGACTCTTACAAAACTTGTGTAAAAATGTTTGTAAATTTACATTACTTATACGTAATGTAATATTACACTAAACATGTACTACTGTTATTAAATTGTTATTATTCTTACATGTTTTGTGTATGTTATGTAAATTGACAATTATTTTTCACACAACTTTTGTAAAAGTTGGTTGTAATTTTGTCACGTCCGACTGTAGCTTAAAATTACCAGCGTTCCACCTTGTAAAAATCACAAAATATTTTTTTCAGTGTACACACTCTTGGTTAGTGTTTAGACAGAACTATGGCTGTTTTGCCTTTTTCCATTTTCCCTGTTGGCTTAAACTTTTCCGATTTGCCTTACAATCAATATTTAAAAAACCATTTCAAATAGCAGGTGCCCAAATAATTTAAATACACGGCCTCTTATTTAACGTATGTACCAAGAAAAAAATATATGTCAATTAGTTATTCGGCTATAACAAAACCGAACGACAAAATTTTAATTAATCTATACTAATATTATAACGAGGTAAAGTTTGTAACTTTGTTTGTTTGTTTATAGCCGTTAATCTTTGGAAATGCCAAACTGATCATAAAAATTATTTCACAACCAGAAAACTACACTAATCAGGAGTGTTATAGGCTACAGTTTATTAGGATTGAAGTTTAGAGAAAAATATAATTAACGCCCAACGAAGTTGGCACGGGTCGGCTAGTATATAATAAAAGGGTTTTATTCTAAAGATTTTAATATTTTGTTGAAATATGCAAAAAGTAACATTTTATAAATTAATTAAAAACGCCTTTTGCATTTTATGTGTTACACTGTATAAAGAAGTTAGAATTATTGTATTAGATATTGTCCAAAAACTCATTTTTTAATCCAGTCAGCGCAGATTCCTTTTCAAGATAAAGTAATTTTAAAATATTAACCTAAGCGCTAACAAACTGATTATGCTCTAACCGGATACTTTAATATTTTGAACATGGCATTATTAAATTTAATAATGCCAAAGAGTAAAAACTCTTATAAGAAAATTGTCCGCAAGCCACGAGGACTTTTACTAAGTAAGCTAGATGTTTAGCACTTTGACCGCCACGCCAAATTTTATTAATGGGTCTTCTACGACACACAGAAATGTAGTGATATTTCTTTCCTAGTAAAATAACAATTTTAACGTAAAAATCTAACTTCAAATAAAAAGTCAGTGCTGATAAATTTTCTACATTACCTCACGCCACGCGGGGGTGAATTCCATTTAAAAATGCATTAAAAGTGTGCTACTTTAGTGCGCACGAAGCAAAATATATAAATTGGACTGTGTATACCAGAATACACACATGGCGCTTTAGACCAACCGCATGTGTATACGCAAATATACACATAGCAGTTAAAGTGTTAAGTACGCTTTATGTTTTATAATACACTTTTGATCCATCTCCGAAAACACCGAAACATGCAGATACTGCATTTTACGACACCGCGCTAGTGCGGAAACTCCCTAATATCACTTACCGAGTCACGTTGTGATTTTTAAATGATTGAATGCCGGTATTAACGTCAAATTAAAAGGCCCTATTTTAAGGTTTTATTTACATCGCTATCGGCAATCAAACTGACATGAAGAGAAATACATTATCTAGAGATAGCGGCCTGACGCCAAACAATATGGCGGCGTCGCTAAAAATGAGTAATGATGGAGCGAAAATTTTAACAATTGACGAATTTTTACCGCGATAAAATTGAATTTCACAGGGTGACTGATTTTAAAAATTAAACCTAGACTCCAGTTTTACTTTTTAAGTGTCACGCGACGCAATATTTTGGGCACCATCACAAACTTATAGGGAGGGGCGAAGAGCGAAAATTGTAACCTAAAGCCCGTTTTTGTTCTTCGCTTTTTAATTTGCATTTCCATGATTATAAAGTCCAAATAATTTGATGGCACGTCTAGGTCGTCATTAAACATTAAACATAAACAAAAATGGCACCTGTATACATACATACAGGTTTGCTATCATTGCTATAGGGTAATGAGGAACAAACTATATTAAAAATTTATTAATTAAATTGTATAAAAACACTTTTTTTATTATACTTTACCGCAAATTCAAACCACCTCCTCAGAAACTCGAAAACTTATTTTATACTAGCGGATCCGTGTCCACGTCGCGTCGTCGGGCGTTGATATCTGAACTTTTTGTTTAATCATAATTAAATATAGCCTATAACACTCCAGAATAGTGTAGCTTTCTGATTGTGGAGGTATTTTTATGATAGGTTTGGTACTTTCGAAGATTATCGGCTACAAACAAACCCACAAAGTTACAAACTTTTTTATATATTAGTATAGACAGATATGTTTTTATAAATATGCATTTATTTACAAACTTGTATGTTATGTTGACATTTCCGACTGTTTAAAAATTTAAAACTGTTTTTACTTTAATATCTTGGGAGAAAACTTAACTTTCTTCCCGTGGATGTGGGCCAAAAGTAAAAGTAACTCTATCAACCGTCGCGAAATTTAAAAAAATACCAACTTGACCTCTTGTCTGGCTTAGCCCCCCAGATGGTTGTCACATAAACATTAAATGTGATATGTAGTTGGAATTAGAATTAAAATAAGAGTTTATTAACTTTAAAACCAAATATGCCGCTTATTTAAAAACCAAAGTTGATGATGGAGGCTCAAAGACGAAGCAACGGCGTATCTTAAATTAAATAACATTATTTTATGGCACAGGAAAAATAGCAATGATAAGGGTGTCGTTTGTTTTAAAATATTTCTTGAAATAAACTAAGAAAAATTAAACTGTTACGCAAATTTCGATTTTTTTCCAGATAATTCCGAAAAGGCTGCAAATTTTTAAAACGGAATATTGTTAAACATAAAATTGCACAACTTTTCCCCAATTTAACCAACCCTGTATCTCTTACCTAACCTCGATATCCTAATAGTGCCCCTCGAATTTGTAACACCCTGTATACTTTTATGACTGAACAGTAATTATATATTAGTATTATTTAGGTTGTTAAAGAATTTAACTTTAAAAAGACCATAAAAATTTTAAAACGTATACAATAGAAAACTAGTACAATAATAATTACTTAATTAACCCCTTAACTTATTAGCGGTTAATTTTTGGCGTCAAAATCAATTAACAAAACAGGTGTCTTCCATCAACGCCCCTGTCGATCCATCGAATCAGGGCCAGTGATATCGAGATTATCTACCCCTCAACATAATTATTGTTCGGCAATAACCCCGAATTTACAATTCACAAGCAATGTATGCCAAATTAGGGTGAGGAAGGTGGTATGCATATTGGGGTGCATTCGGTCTAGTTAAACCAACAGGAGCGTGCAAGAATAACAAATAAAACTTGCATGACCGGAATATTATTTCTGTTTGAAAATTATATTGTATACACGAGGATTTTCTTTAATTTTTAATTAAACGATTTTACTTAACTTAGCCTGTTTATTTGTTATTTATTTACGATATTTGTTATTTATCCGGGTCAAATTAAGCAAAACAAGGTACATATTGGGGTTTGGGAGCGTTGTTTTGAGGTGTTTCTGTTTGTTTGGGTACCAAAATACAAAGAGGAGGAGGCCCCATTATATCAGTTTAAGTTGAAAGGGGGGCCCATTTCGAGGGTGACGACCTTTTTTTACTGAAAAGGGGCCCCAACTTCGCTATCCGCCCCGGGCCCCGATAGCTCTAGGTACGCCACTGCATTCTTTAAGATTGTAAATCCAAGATGGCCGTCGATTCAAAATGGCGTATTACATATTACTTCAGTACAACCTCAATATGGTTATGAAAGGGCTTTATTGGTAAAATAGAGCTCACTATAAAAAAAATAAAATCAATATGACCACCGCCACAAAATGGCGAATAACATATATATATATATATATATATATGTTCTACAACTACCTTATCTATGTAATATGTAATTCGCCATTTGTATCGGCGGCCATCTTGAATTTACAATTATAAAGAATTTAATGTATAGTATTTTCATTAAGAATAAAAGTGTGTACCGAATTTCAGATCGATCTGTCGTCAGAAAAGGGATAAAATTCCAATTACTAAATTTGACCCAAATAAATTAATAAATAAACAGGTCAAGCTAAGTAAAACCGCTTAATAATGACGGATTTATTGACCTCCTCCTTTTATACAACAAATTTTCATTGTCAAGTAATACTCTCAATGAAAAGTAAAAGTGAAAAAAGTATTTTTTGTTCTAGGTAAATATAAATTATTATTAGTGTTGGTTTTTAATTTTCTGAAGAATATATTCTAGCATTAAATAATTTACCTTATTTTGGAAATTTTTACAATAATTCAGAATATTATTTCTCTACAGTGACCGACATGCGATATCCAAATATTAGGCTTGGGACCCATTAGAACAGCAATCCCGAAACGGTTTTAAGGTTTTGACACAGGATGTGACATCAATAAATATTATTATTTTACTTAACGTTTGCCCAAACCCTACAATTTCACTAATGTCTTTACAACCTTTCGTGATAAACCCTTATAATGGCATTACTTAGTTCTCTTTTGTGCCTGCTTTTGGGATTGTATACCTGGCATTTCTTGCAAACGAATTTTTGCAGCCTGTATCCAATAGTGGTAATTTTGCCACAACGTCCCTAGTCTAAAACCTTTTTTATAAAAATTAAAATCAATATACAGGGTGTCTCTAAAAGGTATGTACAAAATGCTTTTACAAATTCCTTGGGCCAAAAAGCAACTATCTAGCGCAATTTACCTTAGTCGAAAATTTGATAGTTGCTGAGATACTGGGTGTCAAAATTTCCATTTAGTATTGGTTATTCATAAATATTTTTTTTATTATTAGAAATTTCTGTACAAAATTCGGTATTGGTAAATCATTCAGGCTGGAGAATCCAAATTTGCTCAAGTTTTTGTTGTAAAATGTAGAGGAAGCCTCCTACAATCCCTTACCTATGTTCAAAATACCATAAATTTTTTTCTTCCTGGTATATTACAGCTCTTATGAAGCTCTATATTCTCATAATTTCCAAACAAAAAAGGTACACTTTAACCTAAAAATGTATTTTGTGATTGCGGCTTATCGTGTTATTACAATAAGCCCACTTATTTGTATTTCTTTCCCCTTTAATTAGCCCACCCAGGTTATTCTGAAAGGTCTGTACAAAGTGCTAACATAAATTTCCTTCGCCAAAAATAAGACAATCTAATTTACCTTCGTTAAAATGTTCATCGTGATAAAAGGTATTAAAGTAAAAAATAAAAGTAAAATTTAAACTTTGAAATCCTGTATCTCGCAAACGATTAATTTTTTGACCAAGGAAAATTTCATTAGATCGTTCTATTGTGGCCCAAAGAACGAGTGGTAGCATTTTGTACACACCTTTAACGACGCCCTATAGAGTATTTAGTAAAATACGTTGCCACTCTACAAACAAACTATAACAAATAGTTTTACCTAAGCCTTCGTTGGCTGTTACAAAGATAAAAAAAAGTAATACAAGTAGTATATCTTAAACCCGTATAAATTGTATTTTAATGTTTCGAAGGAAAATAAATAAATTATCGAGCTTTATATTGTATTGATGAAAGTTTTCTCGCAAATAATCTTGATTTTTTTAAGTTTCATTTTTTTAATTATCCTGGAATATTTGTAACTGCATTACAGTACTGTAGTTATGTTTCATTATTTTCCAGTAATTATTTTTTCTAAAAAAATAAACAAAACAATACTAAACTTATAGTGTAATTCATTAAATTAAGAAATAATATATTATTTATCTACTTTTTACTTTAAAAATTGGCTAAAACTCCCTATTATGAAAATTTTTTCGCCGATTTATCGAAAAATCACGTCGGTCATGTTGGTGTTTTAATGTTTTGACAAATAGAGAGGGTGATTCCCGTTAGCCGCTTTTATGGCGAAGTAGTTAAAAAGGGTTTTGTGTACTTTGTCAATCAAAATTAATGATTTTTGGCTATCTGTCGAACTGGCAGCGGGCGAGGGCGCACATGACAAAATGATAAATTTGGTGATTTAGAGAAAAACCAATAAAAACAATAATCCGTTTATCAAATATTAATAATATAACACGATTATTTATGAGCTCGCAAAATGATTTTTTTATGTGAAGTAGTAAAGGGGTTAAAAATTTGTATTTAAATTTGCGTGGTCATGTTCTTTTTTCTTTATCATGAATAAAATCATATACCAAATTAATCTATTTGTATATCATATATAACATAATCATGTATCACCTGGTTTGTGTACTAAACAAGTAATAAAAAGTAACAATATATAATTCTATATATAGAATAGTTTCATTTTTTCCCAAAAATAGCATTTTGATGAGATAATGAAATTATCTAATAAAACCAAACAGGTCATATTTGTAGCTTTCCTCATAGTAAACAATTGTGAAACGGCTTTTCCCGTAATTTTAAAAAGATTCTTATAAAATAATAATACCTCTAAAAATTTTTTTTTTAAGAGTCTCCGACTAAGACCAGATATGCCACAAGTATTGCCCTAATCAGTCTTTTTCCAATGACTCTGTACATTAACATAATTTATTTTTATTAAATTAATTAATAGACTTTACAATAGGACAAATAATGGACCAAAAATTTAAATGTTTAAGAAAGTCGTGTAGGGCAACTACTTTTACTTCTTAAAAAAAAGATTTACGTTGAAAAATTTGTTTTGTTTTGTACAGGGGCTCCAAAAAATACAAAAAAGAAAACTGCCGTTATTTTTAATAATTCAACCAAATGTCAAATAAAAAAGGTTTTTAGAATAGAATAAGCATCCGTATCTACAATTTTAAATAAAATATACATTTTTTTTTAGTATTATATTTTTTGTATTCATGTTTACACCTTTTTGCATAATTTACCTGGTTTTAATAAACGATTTATTGTATGTATAAGTTTTTTTTTAATATATCTAAATACAAAAATTAAGTAAAAAAGATGTAGGTATAACACGAATAAATAAAAATATGCTAAAAAAACGAATTTTTATTTCAAGTGAAATTTCAGATATGGGATTCACGTTTAATTTTAAAAACCTTTTTTATTTGACATTTTACAGAAATAATAAAAAAATAATTTTTGTTAGTTTTGACATCTATGAAAGTTGTTGCCCCAACAACCAATTACATTGTCTAACGTGAGATGTCAAAGTTTAACTTTGCGCACACGAGTGGAAAAAATAATTTTATAGTTTTCTGGTTAAATTTGCTATGCATATATGAATCTAACATTAAATTTATAAAACATAATAATTTTAAACCTTTAAAAACTAAATACTTTAAATCAGCTCCATCATCCGTTACATTCATAACAGTTTCCAAAATCGGTAAGTTAAAATCATTATTAGAAAAACTAAAATAGCAGAAAACCGTATAAAAATATCGGGAACGCAAAAAGATATAAAGACAAATTAATATTCTTCTGTCAACACATCTAAGTGAAAACCAACGAATTTTTGTTAAAGAAAGAAGAAACGAAGCTAAACCATTAATTCCTTTTTATTTCTAACCAGTCACAAATCAGGCTATTTCGAGTCGACCAACGCATCGCGAAGTCAAGCAAAATCTGCCAGAAAAGGTGCTTTTAACAAAAAATATTTGATCTTTCATTGTGTGATTATTTAGTATTCAAAAGTAGCTGCTATCAAATATATTTTTATCCAGTGATATACAGACTGTCCACGGATGAGGTTTACAAGAAAACATATGGTAAAAAAAAATTCAAGAAATGTCATTTTCAATATACAACTTTTTGCTTCTAAAAATATTATTTACAAAAAAAAATGTTTTTGTATAAAGGGTTTGCAAATACCTTTATTTACAAACATGTATGTAATTTGTGTTTTCTCTCTTTTGGTTTTCGCTATACCCTGCAAGGTTAACGAAAACGCGCCACCCTGTACTATAAAAACATGATATTTTTAGAAAGTAAACTACCAATATGTTTTATTTTTAAGCAAAATGTTATTCAGAAAATTTATATAGAGTAAATTTTGTAATTGATAACATTATAAAAAGAAAATTTGATCAAACTCCATAATTTGGTACCACAATATCTTCGTTTAAAAATTAAAAATACTTTGATTACATTTGTTGATAGCTACTATGGGGTGATTCATTTAGAGGTACTTAAAAAAATAAAATAAACAAAAACAACTTTATTAAATAATAATTATTATCATACGGAAGAACTATATCTTACATTTATTTTTTAAAGATTATGGCTTTCAAATGTTGGCCTTAACCGCGCCTAACATATTCTGTTTTTAAGCTCCAATTTCCGAGCGCCAAATCAATTCGTCAGGATATTCACGTACACTCGCAGCTACTGTCGCTATATTTTCTTCACTACTTGCTGAATGTGGCTCATTTGGTCAAGGATTATCCAATAATGAAAATTAGAGCTCAAATTTTTGTGATGGTACAGCGAATAGTCGGCTCAGTTCGCCCATTATGCGTGGACCCTAAGTTGCCCGAAGCGTACGAAACACATTTCTGGAAGAATGATGATTTTCATATTACAGTTGAACAAGTTTTAGTCGTTATGCCGGGGCTAAGTCTTTCCAGAATAAATTGCCAAACAGTACTGAACACTAATACCAAGACGGTTTGAAATTTGGACCCTCTCATCTATCCAGAAATATCTATTAGAAAAAGTACCTATAAATGAATCACCCCTGACATATATTATTGTGTGGTAAGTGTTTGAATAACTAAATTATAAAATTATTATTTTTATAATTTTGGAAGTATTTTATTTTTAAAAAATCTTAATAATTTGTTTAATATAACACTTAAGGGGTTACATACAGTAAAAATTTTCAAAAAATCGATTTTTTTTTCTTTATATACACATTGTAAACAACAAAGAAGTATACCTACATTTTGGGAATTTTAAAAATATACAGTTTGGAAATTTGAAAATAAGTATACACAATATATTTAAGAATACACACAGAAAATTTCATATTGTTCCGGTGAAATTTTCGAAGTTACACGCAAATTTGAAAAGCGTTTAAAAGCGTTTTTCTCAAAATGGTGTTTTCGTCGGTGACCAACATTACACGAAAACGGCTAAACCGATTAGTCTCAAATTTTACCACGAGCTTCTAAAATATATTTTTTAGTAATTAATTAAAGATTGTTTCTCACCGATAAATATTGTTGTTTTTATAAACAATTTGAGGCCGAAATTTTGGTAAAAAATCGTTTTTTTTTTTAGAAAAGTCATTTTGTCAAAAAAAAAAAATTTTGCTTATTCCTTAAATTAATTACTAGATTTAACATTACTTTAACCATATTTGTTTGGTTTTTAAATTTGAGAGGATCCAGTTCACAGATATAGTGGTCACGCAAACGTCTTTTGAGAGAAGCTCCTGGAGATCAGCTGTAGCTCCTTTCCAAATAAATATTTTTACTAAGTCTTTAAAAAACAGTTAAAAGATACCATAATATGAGTACAAATTTTTATATCAATAAATTTTAAAACTTTTCTCAGAAAAAATTCTGGAAAATTTTCTTTCTTTCGGTCTTCCAACTGTATATAACTCCTTAACTCAGTTTGATAAAACCTTTTGATACCACTGTAAAAATAGTCAAGGATTAGGTCTGCACCACAACAGCTAATATTATAAACAAAATCGATAAAAATTTAGTTCAAAAATCTTATTAGGAATGACTTCATTTCAAAAATATTTTTTTATCCATTGGTCCGCTGGTACACCGGATCCGTGGACAGTCTGTACATGAATGTTTATAATGCTCATGTCGTTGATAATAATACTAATAATAGTAACCCAAGTTGTGTCGAATACTAAAAACCTGTAATCAAATTAAATTTTGAATAACGAACTTATTCTAAAAAATATTCAAATACTGAGGATTCAACTACCAAGAAAAAAGTATTCAAATAACCGCTGTATTTGAATACGAGTATTTAGTATTCATGAATACTTTTTCAAAATACCAAAACAAAAGGTGTTCACCCCAAACAAAAGAATCCCCCAAAATAATTGTCATCCACCAAAAAAACCCTTAAAGTTTGTTTTTTGTTTTTTTTTTTCTTCCAAACTTAACGATATATGAATAGAAAGTAAGTGTTCAAATACTCGAAACCTGTATTCGAATACTGAATACCTGTATATTCAAATACTCACAACTTGTATTCGAATACCGGAATTTTAATACCAGGATAGGAATACAGGATCTGAATACTGAATAAAAAGCACTCTTCGAATACGATGATTCAAAAACGGTATGCACAATCCAGAATTCCGTATACTGACCAAAAAAGTATACCAAATATCAAACACACAGATGTATTCGAATACCAGCCAAATGTATTCTGAATAGGATTCAACTTGTGTATTACACAATAATCTTCAATTAAAAAGTTATATCGGTTTCCAATCTGTACGATAAAAGCGCACAATAAGTTTTAAACCACCGCTTAATCTAGGATACGATAAATCAAGATTAAAACACAGAGGACCACAGAGAAGCAGCGTCGAAACAATGTCACCGCTAAGTTTGCACTGTTTTAATAAAAAGTTATAAGTTTACATAAACATTATTAAAATTATTAAACTTAATAGTTTTAAATGACGCTGACGTAAATTTTTACAGGATTTAAATTTGATTGCAATAAAGTTATTATAAAGTTTAAATGTATGTTTTGGTGATTGTTTTTGGAAGCTTTGCTTTTTAAAAACATTCCCTAAACTATTCAACAATTGAAAGAAGAAATTAGACGAACAGTTCGTTACATAACGCCAGAAATGTGTTTAGAAGTAATAGTATGGGAGGTAGTACGGTAGTAAGAATTTTAGGTCAGCTGTTTGGTTTGCATCCTACCTGTACAGGTAACAATTCAAGGTTTTAAAAACATTTTAAGTAAACTAATTTTCAATTTCTTGTCTTTAGATAAGTTCACCAAACATATTTTTTTATAGCCAGGCACTTTTATTATTACTAGTTATACAGTTGTCCCCTAACTTCTAAACCGTTCGGTATATTTTAATGAAACTTGGAACGATAATATATGACCAAGGGCATTTTTTGACAGATCAGATCAGTCAAAATGTAGTCGGGCACGCTGTATCTGTATCTGTAGTCTTCAGATTTAAATGGCCATATATCCAATACTAATAACGATGAAATGCAGTATGTTTTAAAGCTCGTTAATAATATTTTAAGTGGTGATATAATATACAATGTGTACCATTTGAAAAAATCCTACTTCTTGTTGCATCCTGTAAATTTTAATAAATAATAATATTCTGATTTCTAGTTAGAAACTAGAGAATCAACCCCCAACGAACTAAAATTCAGGTTATAATAAAATTAAGCGTTCTCGGGCTAGTTAAGATTTTGTAATTTTCTTTTGATTCTTTATTGGTCTGAAATTAAAAAATAATATTTAAATAAAATTTAAATAATTATAATTATTATATGTGATGCGTATTCTTATAAAAAAATGCCTACTAACTTAGTATACGTATATAAAGGATCGCAATTT
The DNA here is from genome assembly GCA_014170235.1 of Listronotus bonariensis. Taxonomy (NCBI): domain Eukaryota; kingdom Metazoa; phylum Arthropoda; class Insecta; order Coleoptera; family Curculionidae; genus Listronotus; species Listronotus bonariensis. The sequence continues at coordinate 12,525 of JACEGR010003561.1, read as the reverse complement.
ATTTAGTATCATTAAATAATAATAAAGTAATATCTACCAGATTTTTTTCATGATAATATTATAATAACGTAAACGTGCTTTTAATTACTACTTTTTTAATTTTAATTATACAGAGAAACATTTTTACCACTTATTACATAATTAGTGACAGAATTTATTAAAAAGTTATAATAAGTAATAATATTACTTTTTATTAGAATATAATTGGCCAATTTTATCATTTATTAACATAGAAGTCCAATCGTTAAATCAATCCATATACATAGCTTATAACGATAAGTATTTGTTCCGATAAACAAAAAAAGGAATTAAAGCTCTTTAAGGCCGTGTTTCCACAGGCCACTTTTTAAAGTTGATATGGGCCACAAAAAGTGGTTGGTCTACTGTCGCCAGTATGTAGTTCCGTTTTCCAACAATACTAAAATTTTTGTGGTTGGATTGGGTACTATGGAAACACTTTTGTGGTCTATACCAACTACAAAAAGTGGCTCGTGGAAACATGGCCTAAGTTAAAAAAATTGCACCTCTAAAGCAAAACAAAGAATAAAAAGTAAATACCATAAATAGAAGCTGAATTTATATTAAAATTACTCTTATTTTTAATTTATTGGCTTAACAAATTTGCAACAAAATAATCAATCAAGTATGTAATTAGTTAAGCACATAAAAGAAACTACTGTTAAATCTCGGCTACAATATTTTGTGGTAAACAGCGTTTCGAAACCAGTTTATAATCATTAGAAACGCTCCGCGCATAATATTCATTCGTTTCAAGCGGCAGCGGCACGGGTTTTTGCTCACATAAATTCGCCTGATTACAAAAAAAATGCTACCATAAAGAGGCAGCGGTTTCACACTCTTCGGTTTCCGCTGGCCGCTGTCGCTTGGTATCGTAGCCATAGCTTAATGTATTATGGTTTCAATAGGTGTTCAAAAAAAACAGTCATTTTGTTCCAAAGAGAAGTGGCTGCGATTTTCAAATTCTTTTCTACGTTTTGGCAACGTTATAGCATCCTTTTTAATAAGCTTTTTAAGGGGTGTTCCAAGGTGCTAGTGCCTTTAAAACTTTTAGGGGCGGGTTAGCTCTACAGGAAGTATTATTTTAATTTAATATCAATTTAATAATTGGACATTTTCTGGTATTTTTTATTAAAAAAATAATATACATTTATTTATGTATGAGTAGTATTTGATTTTATATTAACTTTTTATGACCAACGAAGACCATCTTTCATAAGATCTCCATAGAGGTACCACATAAGGGATGTTGCCATTTAAGATTTTTAAGAGACGGGGGTGCAGCTTAAGGGGTTGATAAAGGTGTTGTACGTCATTTATATTCCCCCAAGTTTTATAGAAACGGTATTTTTATTTTTTAATATTCCTCTGGTTTAGAAAATATAGCCCTTTTAGGTTTTAAAAAACGCACCCTGTATTAGGGAAATCCAATAACTTATATTCATTGTTTTTTAACCGACTCCAAAAACGAGAAGGTTCTCAATTTGCTTGAGTTTTTTACCCGTTTACTTGAGTGTACTTCCGCGGTGTTCTTATAAAACCAAGACAGGATCGCGGGAGAAAAAGGTAATATTTACCTATTTTGTTCTCTCTGCCGTACGTTCTTCGTGCGGCAAAGCTGCCTCTAGGCAGGGAATATGCTCGATAATAAAGGGGCCCATTCATAATCGACAACCTTGCGGCAAAATTAACCTTATCACCGAACTGAAAGAGGTACTACTACTGTTTTTAAGCTACAGTAAAAATCACATGTACGTGTAATTTGATTGGTTGAAAGCGCTACAGGCGGTCATGCAAAACTATCACAATGAGGGGGTCATGGTTAGTTTTGGTTAGTTAAATCTTTTTTTTTTATTTCGCTTCGAACCAATCAAATTACACGTGCTTGTGATTTTTATTGTAGTCTGTGATTTAATAGCAATAATAATAAACTAAAAAGCAAAAAATAATAAAAATAATATAAAAAAAGCCGAGTAATAACATATGTGCTAAACTGCTCAATGTTAATATATAACTTAATAACCAAGTCTTTTATACTTTTATACCATAATGGTATTACCCGACTTTTTTAAATCTTTTTATTAAGTTATTATTGTTTTGAAGTCGGTTCAATTTTTAAAAAAACTGTTTATTGTTGCCAACAACTTATAAAATAAGTCAAGGTATAACTAACTACACAAATAGTAAAAATGAAGGTGGTTAATGCCAACCCATAGTATTAGCCCCACTTCTTCGCTTGGATTAGCCTTTTATTGGCTCGTAAACATTTGGTTTTATTAACTAAAAGAAGATGCTGACGCTCCGACATGTAATAGCATTTTAGATTAGGAGCAAAAACTAAGGCTGTATTCGTAAAATTACGTTGTATATATACAACGTGATATTTTCTGATTTAGAAAATATAGCCATTGCAACTTTTTAAAAACGCACCCTGGGAAATCTAATATTAAATAATATTGTTTTTTTTTTCAACAACTTATAAAATAGGTCATAGTATAACTAACCACACAAATAGTGAAAATAAAGGTATAATTTGTGGTTAATGCCAACCCATAGCATTAGCCCCACTTCTGTTTACCCAAATTCTCTGTGGTCATTCTACAAATCAAGATTAAAGGAAAACTCGGCGGCAGGCTAAATCGATCGGATCACGCTGCTACGAAAACGGTTTGCGCGTCTTAATGACGACCAATTCGCTTGGATTAGCCTTTTATTGGCTCGTAAACATTTGGTTTTATTAACTGAAAGGAAGATGCTGACGCTTCGTTTGCTGTTCTACCTGAACATGTAATAGCATTTAAGATTAAGAGCAACAACTAAGGCTTTATTCGTTAAATTACGTTGTTTCTCCCCGTTTTGCTGATAGAGAAGTATTTAAATAAGAAGGCGGATCAATATATATACAGGTTGTTTCCTAACTGCGGTAAGAAACTTTAACTTTAAAAAAACCTAACTTTTTTTTGTAAAATTAATAATTAAAAAGTTTCCCATAGACACACTGTATTTATAAAATACTCAGTTGTATTGCTTTTTAGCTCAGAAATTAAGCAACTCTGGTCATATGTTCATAAAACTTTTTTTTCCTAAAACCACATAAGGATGTGGTTTTAGGGAAAAAAGTTTTTCTTTAACTTTTTTCGTAAAACTAATAATAAAAGTTTCTCATATGACGCCAACTTACGTAGACACACTGTATATTCTTACACCGATTTAGCTGGTTTAAAGTAATGAGAATCCTATAACAACCTTAAGGTAGTTTTAAATTAATAGGTCCAGTGGCATCTCGATGGGAACTATAGTCCATGGTATTAAGAAAAAGTACACCACTGACTTTTTGGCAGTTTTTCCGATTAAGCAACTAAAAATGCAACTTTTTAGTTTTCTGTTATATTTAGTATCTAGCTTAGTTTAAAAAAATGAAGCTCTAAGTTGGACAAGAATTACATTCTAAAATACCTAATGTTAAATTACCAAAATGCATCGAGGTTTCGCAAGCCAGTGGATTTTTTTTGTAATTTCTCTAAATCTTCTGAATTTGGGTTGTCTATACTAGTTGTCAATAAGAATATTTATTTATAGTTCACAATAAAACAGACCCTATAAACAGTGGACCATTTGGCAAAATTAATAATATGCCATTTTTTTGCAAATATATTATAAAAATGGGTAAAATTTATTCCACAATTTGCGAGTTCAAACACCTCGACAATGTTGCCAGTGAGTTTTGCTAAAAATGCTAATTTAAGTATTTTTATGTAAAAACTCGCAATTTCCGAAAATAACAGAAAAACATGGTTAAAATTCAATCTTTCTACATGAAAAATTTGTTACTATAGGTGTACATAGCTAGAGGTCTATTGAATTGGGCACATGTAAATTGGTTCTCAACTTTTTTAATTGCCCAACAACTAGTATTTAAATTGCTTCCAGACATGTTAAAAGTACCTAACCGCCTCCAAACAGGTACGAATATCAACTAACAACAAATGTGTTTATTGCACGAAGTATAACATAGAACTTCTAGTCTCTGGGCAGTAATAAAATTGACTTCATGATAAGAACACTTTTCAAAACCTTTTAAGAAGGGTTCCTTTTGACGATTCCACCACGAATATTCATACCGCCATAGTATATGGAAGCGGCGCTTTAACCGAGCCTGTCAATGTCAAATGTTTCGGGTGTGGGACTGGGCGAACGCGTCGCTTTTTTGTCGGACAAGTTTAGCACATTGGTTTACATGCAATTTTAAAACACTGCCAAAAATCGAAAGGGTTACAGTCACGAAACCCGCCTAGTCCGACACACGCAACATGTGTTTAAGCGTAATGGTTTTCTGACTGTAACCCTTACCCTTTTTGACAAAATGTATAAAAATTGCATGTAAAAATTGTGGTAAACTTGTCCGACAAAAAAGTGACACCCGACACATTTGACATTGACAGGCTGGGTTAAAGCGCCGCTTCCATATATGGCGGTATGAATATTCGTGGTAGACTCATCAACAGGAACCCTCCTAAAATGTTTTAAAAGTGTTATTATCATAAAGTCCATTGCATTACCGGCCCAGGGACCAGGGCCGCCGAGAGGGCGTTGAAGGCGGTACAAATTACCGGGGCCGCGGCCGGGACTAATAGTGGGGGCTGAATTGGGAGGGGGGCGGCCTAAATTGGGAGGGGGTCGCCCGGGATAAAAACGTAAATGAAGCAATGGAGTGAGGACCTTTTTGTTTCTTAAATTTTCTTTTTGCTCTTTAACTTTTTAAGGGTAATTTCGTAAGTAAGTAATAAGTAATGAAAACAATATTAGTTTCCACGAAGTCAGGACTTTGGGGTCATATATTTTTTTTTTTTCGTTAATTAAGGGAGCCCGTAACTTTTGCTTGTACCGGGGCCCGGCATGGCTCTTGGCGGCCCTGCTAGGGACTATTTATCCTTACTCTTAAAATAAAAATATAATACACAGGTATTCCACAGCGCAGTTGAAAAAACACATTTTATGAAATGCAGTCGATTAATTTCATTTTTTATAATAAGATTCTAACATTTTTGTGAGAAATGTTTTGACTCTACACTCTACCACTGCCGTCCAATGGCAAAACACCATATGTGCATTTTTATAACTTTTGAGAAAATGGCAATTTTTTTTTGCAGGTTTCTTATAAAAATATTAAAGTATACAAAAATATCAAAAACTCATTTTTGAAAAAAATGTCACATACGGTGTTTTTCCGTTAGACGGTAGTTTATTATGTATCTTAGCAGCTATATATTGACCCTTTGTAATTTTACATATGTGTCCCCTTGCATTACTTGAAGTTTTCAAAAAAAAAAATTTTAGCCCGTCAGGTGCCCGAGCCGCCTACCCATTTATTACCAGGAATACCTACGACTCTTCTGAGGTTGGAAACCAATTTACATATTAGGTAATGTTTATGGCTTTATGGCCACTCTTCTAATCGAGAACCAATTTACCGACACCCATAAAATTATTGACTACTCCTTGACTGGTTATTTTCTAACAAACCCCGATATAAGATAAATAACAATTCGAGGTGAAACAACACGTTAACTATTTAACAACGTTTTTGTTCAGCAAAATAAAGTTTGCTTTTATCGTCCACGCCACGCTGCATCTCAAGCAGATTTGCAGCTTTGGTAAAACCCACACGAAACAGACTTAAAATAAAATGCTTTTCGAGCAAGTCTTCAAGTCTCTAATTACATTACGGTCATTCTTGATAAGTTAAAAGAGAACGAGATCGATAATTTCGAAGCAAACAAAACTATTCTATTAAGTTAACCACTGGATTATGCAGTTTGTAACTTTTCCAAGGTTTGTGTGAGGGTTAAAAATATTTTTCAGTTACAGGTTACAGGGTGGTTTTAAACTTTTCTTAGAATCTGTAAAAATATATGCAGTAAGCAGATTACTATGACAAAACCTCGAAAACCTTGTACCTAACTAAATTGAATAAAACTTTCAATAATACTAGTCCTGAACTTCAATTATTGTCTTAATTTGTTCATTAACAAACAACGTTTCGGTCGGTATATACATATCTCCTACCGTTTTCAAGTGATCTAAGTGATGTCTATAGTCCGGTCAAATTGGACCTAAACATAAGGGCGAAGTTACTAAAATTACCATCAAGCTGAAAATGAACGAAATTGTTCCAAATATAACTGAAAACAAAATGTCCCAAGTGCCCATCATTTCGACCGGTGCGGTGCTGAAAAATTTACCCAAGGTCAAAGGTCAAAAAATGAGTTTTTTTCAAATTTCTCTAAAACTATAAGTTTTATCGCTTATTTACCCGAAACAAAAATTGTAGATCATAAAATTATCTGCAAAAAAGGTATTTATAATTTTTTCCCTAAATACGACCGTTTCGAAGATATAACGATTTATTATCTTTTGGACGTTCCTGTTACACCGGAAGTGCATATTTAAATTAATTTGTCAAAAAAACGTTTTCAGACCCAAAAATGATCATTAATTGTAACTATGACAAATCCCTGATTATTTAATTTGGGATAAAATTCCTATTTAGAAAGGCCAAGTTTAACTTAGTATTTGTAAAATTTTAAAAACATTGATACAGGGTGTTTAAAAAATAGGATTCAAAATTATATTTAAAAACGACCAATAGTTAATTTTTTTAGATGGAAACCACCAAATTCTATAATGTTATCTTATAAAGCATTTAAAATAAAGGTAAGTTTGTAAAAACGCGCCAAGTATATTAAGAGCCATATTTATTTCATTCTGAAAGCGATGCCGCCAAGTACACAAAAAATGATAAAGTAAACAAACCTTTTCGAAAGCACATAGCCTCTGGCAGCGCCTGATTGCATATTTTTTAGATAAATAAATAAAAATATTACGAAAACACGTATCACGTACTTAAAAACACCCTCTTATTTCGTCTCTGGCCTGCCATAAAACCTGTAACGCGTGGCGTAGTCGTCAGGTTGAATATTTTTTGCTGAAATAAATCATTGTTTACAAAAGGGTTTATTTGCTTTATCATTTTTGTGTACTTGGCGGCATCGCTTTCAGAATGAAATAATTATGGATCTAACTATACACTACATCCAAGGTGGCGTGGATACGTGTGCATATTTTGATGCTTGCAACTCTTTGCCTCGTTATATCTCAGAAACAACCGTATTTAGGAAAAAATTATTGAAACCTTTTTTGTAGATTATTTTAAGTTCTACAATTTTTGTCAGGGGTAATTATGCAATTAAACTTACAGTTTTCGAGAAATTTGCGAAACTCATTTTTTTACCTTTAACCTTGAGTCAGCTTTTTGCACCGATCAAAATGATGAGGAGTTTTAACATTTGGTTTTTAGTTATGTTTCGAACAATTTTGTTCATTTTCAGCTTGATGGGGATTTTAGTAACTTCGAATGTTTAAATTGACCGGACTACTAACTGAATATTGAAATTTGGTTTTGGTAGTGGAGTTAAACCTTAAATTAAATTGATGCACCAACTAGCATGCTGTAAACACTTGTCTACATAAAAAAATGGTTTAATGGACCTAATTTATACTTGCGGTGTAAACAAGGCTAGTGTCAAAAACAGCTGATACTAGTAGAACATTTGCGCATTGTCTCTACCTATAATAAAATAGTTAATTTTGGTCCCAGAGAGTCAGAAAATTAAAACTTGTTTTATTTTTTTAAAAACACAATAGTTTCAATTATGAAAAACCTATTAATCGTGACTTGCCACTGCTGATGTCGGATGTAACTACCTATTTTAATATTTTTATATACCTTCGTATAATTCATATTTTTATTATTCCGATTTTTTAGGTAGCTAACTCACTTTTAAATATTTTTAAATAAATAAATGCCTTTTTGTTATATGTTTTTAATTAAATTTACATTTTTTATATATTAAAGCCAATATCTTAATATTGTTTATGTAAAAATCGCCCATTTAACATACAAAGTTTGTTAGTCTTATTTAAAAAAGTGTTTATTACTTTAGGGTATTAATGTCCCAGACTGTATAAAAATATTTTTGAGTCACCCTGTGTATACAGGAGTTACTGATATTTGGATCTCCTTACAAATAACCCGAAACCATTGTTTGAATAAGTCATTCCATTACTACCTTAAGTTCCTAATTCACATCTCTCACAACAAACCGACCAAGTTTCTCAATACTATACCATGGGCACTCCATATTTTAAACCAAAAAATACATTTTTTATTGTAGTAACTAGAGTTACTGATTTTTTCAACCAATACATTTAGCCAGCTGCTATACGGAATGACCCTCTTTTGTAGAAATGCCCTTGGATTTTAGATTTTTTTTTAAATTAATGATTAACCACCAACATCCCAACAACCAATAAATGGTGGTAATGTCCGGCTTTTGCTGTATACACCCTTCAAAATTTTTAAAGTTTAAATATACGGGTTTGTAAGCAACAATGTAACAAAGCAATAAAAAACGCCCGCTTTTCGCATATCGAAAAGTAACATTATAATCTGCAGATAGCTTTTTAATAAACGAAAGGAAGTTTCATCAGCTGCTTTTTTTGCGTTCCCTTGTTGTCTGCTTGATATAAAGATTGAAATGGCGAAAAGCGAATACCACCGTATTTTTTCGTGTTAACTATATCCAGTCGAGCGTTTCAACCGTATTAAGTGACGTAATTAAAACGGTCTTGAGGGAATAATCTTTATGAACCGTAGCGCCATTTTATTATGTTGCAACTCTTGTTTAACCTAGAGTGTTCTGATCACATATACTACGTTTATATCGAATAGTTGAAGCTAGCTTTAGTTAAAACGGCTATTTAAAGTGGCTTGAAAAAAGCGATATAAACGCGCTTAAAAGTGACTTGAATCGTCCAAGTCAAGCCTGAAAATAGGTAGAGTTGACTTCACTGAAGCCGATTAAAAACACGATATAAACGATTCAAGCGGGATTAATAACTGCCTAACTTCAGATGAATGCTTCCTCGAACGTCATCAGTGTCAATTTCATATTATGATTTTAACATTTTTATAAAAACTATGAATTGAGAAACAGGTAAAAAAACTTTCAAACACGCTGACACAACAACAGCACACCAAACGGGACGAATTATAAAGTGAGGTTTGTTTTTTCATTTACTTCTACGGTGAAGTTGGATGCAAAACTGCCGCATGCGTATGACAATCGCCTGAAATGTGCTTGACCTCGATTTTCAATCGACTTTCAAGCCACCGAAATAAACACGTAGACTTGGAATTCGCTTCAATATTTATTTTAGTTAACCTAAGAAACTGAGGTAAAGGAGATAGGTAAAAATCAACCCTTTTTCCCCTATTATAGTCACGAAAATTTTAAGTTTTTATCAAAATAAATTTATTATTTATATAACAAGTTTAGGTATTGCTCTTTAATTTTTTTAGAAGTATGTAGTATAAAAAAGTAAATAGCAAGTCACATAACACGGCTAACAAACTTGGTATATTTCTTAAAATTTTCTTTTGAGTGATTTTCTTTTACTAAAAAAATGTGTCAAGCACTCGACGCACCAAAACAAATGAATGCTGTTTTAGAAGCCTATTCACTGTAGTGTTAATAAAACGAGAATCTTGGTGCGTCCAGTGCTTGACAAGATTTTTTAGTAGAAAATTAGAAAAATCACTCAAAATAAGAAAATTTTAACAAATATACCAAGTTTGATGATGGTTGTTTTATATGACTTGCTATTTATTTTCTATACTACTTCTGAAATAAGGCGAAGACCAATACCTAAACTTCGTATAGATAAAATAATTTCAGTTTGATTAGAACTTTTAATTTTCGTAACTATGATGGGCGAAAAAGGGCTGATCTTTACCCACTCTTTGGCCAAATCCTAAATCACTATGTGTATAAAGACGTCTTCTACTTATAAGAAAACTATCCCAGGTGTCTATCGCCCATTTTGATAAAACTGCAAGATATGTTAGAACATCAAAAAATAGGATTCACGTATTTTTTTATCGGCTATTAAACTCTTTTAAGGGGTAAAACCACCCCTAAAATCCACCCTTAAAATTGTTTTATAGAATTTTCGATAAAGAAAATTATGGTTTTGATTTCGTGAAGTCACCTTAATTCTAAAAAATGTAGATTAAGGTTATGTTGCCACTGACAACCAAAGACATTTTGCTTTTGGTATAAAAGTGATCGATTACATAGAGTAAGAGCCCCAGAGCGGCAGACCTTCGTCATTTTGTAAAAGCTGAAAGTTTGTCAGCGCATGCTTCCAACATAAGTAAAAGCGATGGGAGACTATGTAGTTTGACTCATAGTGGCTTTGACAGGTACCAGGCACCCAATATTAATTAATTGAAACAAAACTTTTGCCATTTTGTAAAAGCCTAATTTTATATATGTTACTTGGGTACCTATTAAAAGACATTTCCCCAGTCGGCAGACAGTTTGGCAGTTTCAACACCTTAGCAGATAAACATAGGATTACAAATAATCCAATGAAGTTTATTATTTCTGTTTTAAAAAGATATAACAACAAGTCTCATATAAGAGTTGTAGTGTTTCAAAATAGGCAGGTCCTAAAAATATTTTGATGTATACCCCACAAATCTTATAAAAGATTTTTGTTGTATCTTGGGTCACCCCAAAATATTTAAAAACTTTTAACTTTTACAAAATGACGAAGGTCTGCCGCTCATAGGCCCTTGGACTACCAGGATCGCAAACGGCAAACTTTGAAAGTCACGTGACAAAATCTATTCCTACTCCACTCCAAATCCGTCAAAAATCCCGAACCCAGCTTTTTTTTCGGTGAAGTCCATATACACCCCGTATAAATCAAAAAATATTAATGAGTTTTAAAATAAAATTTCTCCCATGCATAGCACTTGTGTGAACCGCGTTATCCTTTTTCCCATTTTTTAATAATCTTTCGATAGATCCTCTAATGAATATTAATCAAGATCAATTTGCATCAAAAAAGCTTCACCAACATCTTTTACGGCAACGAGAAAATTAAACTTTTTCTCCCTCAATTTATAAACTCGGAACGCTTTGAGATTAAAACGGGGCTAATACTTCGGTGGAAAGAAAAGTTAAGCTTACCAGAACTGACTGAACAATCTTTAACTTTTTACTTTTTAAGTGGCCATTTTAAGCGTTTTTATAAAGTAAAACATACCTTACACATAGGCGTCCCCGAAAGTTCTCAGTTCAAGGTAGATTAAAAAAAATCTGTTTATTTTTACTATAGGTGAGGGATGGCAAACCTTTACGTATCAAGGTGTCATTTTTCTAAAGAAATATTTTATGAGGCCATAGACGTGTCATTAAATAATTTGGTCTTTGTGATTATTGGGAAAATTATAATAATAAATACTTACTTCACACTTTTTTTTTATAGCGCATAATGAATTTTGTGATCAATAACGTGTAAATATTTTAAGGCGTGCCACTAATGGCACGCGTGCCAATGGTTCGCCCTCTCTGCAATAGGTGATTAGAGACCCCAAAGTTTTACTAACTTAGCTAAATAACTTAAAACATCGGCAATATGAGGAAAATAAACAGTCTAACGTGAATACCCGCATGTAAACATTTCTGATTGGATTAGTTACATACATCCTTTGTTGTTGCTTTACTGGCCGATATCCCAATACCTATTTGCTTAACCAGCATAATATACAGTGTGTCCACGGGTGGACTTAACTATACGTGTAATTTTTTAATTTTTAATATGTCGAACAAAGTTATTCTTAATACAACTTTTGCTTCTTCTGAAATTCTAAAAGCTATAATAAAAATTGCCCTATGATATACAGGGTGCTTCAAAATTGCGAAAATATAATTTTAAAAATCGGAAAAATATATTTTTAAACAACTTAATTAAAAATCCATAAAAAGAAATTAAAAAGTCCCACACATTTTTTTTCTTATTGCTTATGCTTACTTGGGTATATTAGTGTAAACTAAAATAAATGTTTTTTTCTTCATTCAGAATTAATTTTATTTTTTATATGCAAACATTATCAAGTTAAATAAAAATTTATGTAAGAAGTAAACCCAAAAGATAATGACCTATTCAACAAAAAGTCAGAAATTTCTATAAATCTTTCATGCTATTTAAATAAGCACATAGTTGCAAAAATAAACATTTTCGTAAATCTAAATATCTCTTTATATCATACGGCGATTATTTTTAACTTTTTTTAATATTTTTTTACCGAATTGTAAAACATATTTTTTATTTTAATATATTTTTTTACCGTTAACCAATTTTCCCTTGTTTCCATAAGCAATCGAAAAACAATTTATTAGACAGACTATTTAAATGGTTAGTTATAAAAATATATTTTTTCCATGTTTTTTAAAGTAATATATTTAAGATTTTGAAGTACCCTGTATATCCTACGGCGATTTTTATTAGAGCTTCAAAATAGAATTGCAAGATTTCACCCGTACATACATTGCAATATAATAAAAGCTTTAAAAAAAAAAGTTAACAGATTATATA